>JASSUY010030687.1:0-38851 GCA_032466535.1 Forpus xanthops | reverse complement strand
TTCTCTCATCAACCAACACCCCCAAGTCCTTCTCCTCAGGGCTGCTCTGAATCTCATCTCCGCTCAACCTGTAGCTGTGCCCAGGATTGCTCCAACCCAGGTGTAGGACCTTGCACTTGGCATGGTTAAACTTCATGAGGTTGGCATCACTACAGTGCTGATATAAATGAGGTGCTTTCTTTTTGTTAAATATTAATCTTATTTTATGACAGAAGCAAGGTCCCACTGAAAATCAGTAATAATTAAGAATAATGCAGCATAACTTCTTTACATTAACCAATGACTGTGTTTCTAAATGCAACTCTTGCAAAATGCTAAGTTGTCACCAGAAAGATTAGTACATCAATATCATAAGGACAGAAGATATTTGATCTACTAAAAGGGATTGTTGTAAGAGCTGAGCTACACAGGTGAGACACAGTAATAAAACCATATAATGACATTCCCTGTTCCCAAAGAATTTACACTCTATTATTAGGCAGAGGAAATAATGAGGATAATTTGGATGTTACTGACCTTTGCAATAACACCACCTTTGGGTATTACTGACCAACTATGACCATTGAGAGGAAAAAAACGTGTGCAAGAATAACCTGAAGAATCTTCAGAGGGTGCTTAAATAATAGCCATCAAGGAAGAACCAGAGTTTATATATATATAGATTTATATACACATATATATGTGTAAATATACAAATTTAATAAGTATTTATGGTTTTGGATAAAATGTAGGTAGTGAGTCTGAAGTTTTGGAAACTGGTTATAGATACTGGAAGGTCTATACCATGTCCCACTAAGAATGCAAGTGACATTATTTGAACACCGAGTCTTTACCTTTCTATGCTTCCATGTCTTTTACTTTCTGTGAAATAAGGATCATATTTCATCCTCTAAGTGTAAATGTCCTCAGATATTACAGAATCCTGCAGCTCTGAGTTACAAATCAGGCACTTATTACATCCCGGACTCTCAGTATCTCATGTTTTGAATCCCAAGTGCTGATTGGGAATGGTGTCACTCTTCAGCAACAACTAAATTAGTTTTAAAAGGCCACACAAACACTATTTGTTTCTGTTGCAGAAAACTGATTAGCCTGTGATAAAAGAAATTAATTTGAATGTTTGAAGGGGGTCAGTGACTGAATTAAATGAAGGTTAGACTTCTCTTACATTTAATCACTAGAATAAAGAAGAGCTACTGTTATCTTCTGAAATTATCCTTCCTGGCTGCAGGGTATAAAGTCAGTATAAAGAAAGGTAATACACTGACTTTATTAATGTCAGTGATGCTAAAGATAGCATCAAATGAAAGGCCACAAAAAAGCCTCAGGGTCACCCAGCTAAATGAACTTGCAGCAGCAGCATACCCACATTACACAAGGAATTGAAGCTACCCTGACAGACAGGGTCTAAGGAGTCCAAAAGTTCTAAGCAGGAAATTTCACAGAAATTTTTAAGGATCTGGGATAAAGTTGGACTGAACAATGTCTAAAGCAGTTTCTGTCATAACAGAGAACAAAAAAAAAAAAAAATCCTATACTAGAATCCAAGACAGTGTGCCATTTGTAAAATTATTCAGAACAACTTTTAGAAGTCTATGATACATCTTTCATTATGGCTTTCTAAAATCTGTTTCCAGTGAAATATTCCAGAAAATAAGATGCTTCAAACCTTTCCTCTTCACAGCTGAAGATAAGGAAATTATTCCAGTTCCTTCCCCTTTTATCATAGAATCATTGAACATCAGGTTAGAAGGGACCTCAAGAATAATCTGATCCAGCTTTTCTAGGCAAAACATGACCTAGACTGTATAGTCCAGCAGCTTGTCCAGCCAAATATTAAAAAGTGCCCAACACTGGGGAGTCCACCACTTACCTGGGCTGATTGTTCTGACTGTGAAAAATTTTTCCTCTTGTCAAACTGGAATCTCCCCAGGAGCAACTTGTAGCCTCAGTTGTGTCTGATCTTTTTGTTTTGTGTATCATTTTACATAACTGCATAATTTCACCCTTAATACAGATGTATTTGAAGAAATCCCATGAACCCAGTTGGATACCAAATAATTTCATTTGTTACACAAGCTTTAACTAAGCGCTTATTTACTTGCTAGGTAGTTTCTAGTGGCTTCTACTGCTCTATGGATTTGAAACCATTTGGGTACTATTCTATGCATAGGTCCTAACCACTAACTTTGTGTTCATTATTGGTTATAATTAAAATGAAATGAAATTTTTTGTTTTGCCCTATTCTCATTAGCTGCTTTCCACAGCCTTCTGTAAATTCTCAGATCCAAGTTTTATATAATACACTTTTATTCTCTTTTATTCTTTGTTTCCTCTCTTGTCCTTTTATCCGTCATCTTTCCTTCGCTCTTTACTTAACCTTCTCCTGCCTTTACATGCTGTAAATGTGAAACACAATGCTTGCTCCTGACATATAGTTCACTTATATGCATATTGCTCCCCATAGACATATTCAACTGTCTAGTTTCAAGGGCAGTATCTTATCCAGCTAATTTCTAATCTAGTCTTATAATTTTTACCTTTCTTACCATTGTTCCAAAAGCTGAAGGAATAAACCAGCAGAGAACATTCAGTCCATTTAATTTCTTCTACTAAATACCTAAAGGTGTAGTATACAACCACAGATGAGGAATTCTGGGAAAGTACTTTAATTAGCTGAGCCCAGATCCATCCCAGAGATCCTGTACATTTCTCTTAACAATCTAGTTTCATATAATTTACTAAATGTGCTCCTCAGACACAGTTATGAAGTTTCACTTTTACTGCCCCAGCCATCTGCACATATATCAAAGACTTAATAATAGTCAACTACATCATCCAAAAAGCAAAATCAAGAAAAAAAGTGTAAAACTCCTGCCAAATTTGGAGAAAAATATATATTTTTTCTTTTTTTTTTTTCTTTTTTTTTTTTTTTTTGTTGAAAGTATCAATACTTTAGAGGAGGCTAAAAGAAAACCTTATGCTGTATTAGAAGACCTTTAAAAAGCAACCTGCATGTTGCATATTAAGCAAAAATGTTTTAATAAGTCTGTTGGATCTAATGCATTATTTCTCAGTTTCTTATAAAAATTATTTAAAATGTAGAATATTATATACTATGAACTTAAAAAAAATTGCATGGTAATTGTAATGATCTCTATAGAAGAAATGACTGCTTCCCTGCCTTTTTGGTAGCCTGTTGGTAAAAGGTAGTTTTATAAAGTCCAATAGAAAATTGAATTAATAACACTCAATAGTATTGCTTAAGAGATTTGAATACTCTTTGAAAAAAAAAAAAATCATAGAAAATTAACCTTCGCACTTCGCCAAAATATTAAATATGTCAGAAATTAAAATAGAGGCATTTTGATTTTTGACATAATTACACCATGCATAGTTTTTCTCATCTTTCCTACTCACAGATGAAAGCAGCTACAAAAATGATCAGAGGGATGGAGCACCTCTCCCATGAGAAAAGGCTAAAAGAGACAGGGCTGTTCAGTCTGGAGAAGAGTCCAGGAAGATCTTATTGCAGCTTTTTAGATATTAAAAGGGAACTATAAGAAAGATGAGGAAAGACTTCTTATCAGGGCCTACTGTGATCGTTTACAAGACATTACCCCTTGTCCTAAAAGAGAAGAGACAACGTGAATTAAAAATTCTTCACGGTGAGGGTGCTAAAACACTTCATTAGGTTCCCCAGAGAGGTGGTAGATCTGCCATCCTCAGAGACATTTAAGGCCAGTTTGGAGTTGGTTCTGGGAAACCTGATCTCAGGGGGGTTGGACTACATGACCTTTGAAAGTTCCTTCCAACTCATAGCGTTCTATGGTTCCATGATTCTATGTAAGAAAGATACCTAATAGATTGTCATTCCAAGTAAGCAGTTGGTCTTAAAAGCCTCTGAAATTATTGCACATAGGCCAGCTGACTATCAGTAAGAGAACTGATAGTGCATTATCAGCCCACATACAGAAGAAAGGCTTTACAAGTTAAATGTTAATTCATATAAATTAAATTACCTATTTTTCCATATTTGAGTAACAAAACCAGACAAAATTACAGGCAAAATCCTAACATTTATCTGCATCAGAACAAAATTTTTGCTATTACTTAGGATACAAAATACAGCAGCTTCCTTTAACATGACTCATTCAAGAAAAGGTCATAGACTGTTTGGCTTCAAACTATTAATCATGGTAGCATATGATTTTTCTCAGTTCAAAGAACTATGTTGCTTCTAAAAAAACAGCATTATAAATTTAGCAAAACACCCTACTGATTTAAGAAAAGGATGACAAAAAGAGTATGTTGTTGACTCACTGTCAGCTACAGCCAGAGACAAATCAACATATTTCCATGGAGATAGTCTCGTGCTTGCAGTTTACAATCAATGAGTAGGACAGATGTGATAATATATGACACTTTCTGCTGACATATTCACTTTGTACCCTAACATACCTCTGAAAAAGGTTTCAAATGGTTGAAAGCAAAAACACTAGACATTTAATTTCCCACTATGGGTCATGGGGAAAAAAAAAAGAAAGTAATGAAAATGAAAACCTTTTGAAAGGGAAGAATAGTGTAATATACTCTATTATTTGCAAAATATCATGACAGATGAACAGGTTACTCCTATAAATGACAAACACTTGTCTTGGTACAAAATTCTAAGATTTTTTTTTTATTTGATTGCATAACTACGTTTTACAGCATGTCAACAGTTCTCTAGATGCAATTTGTTTGTTACGTCTATGAACAACATTTAGTTATACATTTATCTGTGACTACAGACCACTGGAACCCTTCCATTGCTACAATCTCAGGCTTGTTCTTAACACAAAAATCACAAGTAGTCAATTGAAAAAGTAATCTGAAAAAGGCCAGAGAGCAGATCACAAGAAACACATCCTTAAGACCTGCGTCTATGGCCACAGACCCCATATTTCATTTTTCAGTTCATTTCAGTCATTTCCATTTTTAATATTTTTCTTTTCTAGGATGTATTTTGAATGTTTAAAAATACAAACTGAACATAGCTGATGCTGTCACAGCTAAAATAACACTGTTGTCTCTGTGCCAAACTTTGCCAACAGCCAGGAGCACTCCCAACATGGCTGCTCCAAAATGCCTTGGAGTGCTAATATTGGCCTAGCAGAGGATTTCACGGCATGAGAAGAAAAGCCTCCTACACTCTCCTAGCCAGATGTATGAGGCACATCACTTTCGGTAATTATAATGCTATTCTTGCTTACTCAGGGCAACAAAAGAAGCTACTATCATATTATATTTTGCCTGATAAAGCATGTAAGTTGTGATCACTTAAACAGGGCATAAGAAAGAGGTGGAATGCACTGCCAGATTACAGGTATTCCAAATGTAAGTATGTGACTCAAGCCCCAACACATTTTCCTTGGAACTGATTCTGTGTGCTTCAGAGGAGCGCGATCATGATCTACATACAGAATGTGTTACACTGTTCAACTCTTAATGCAATTCACATCTGAAAAGTGTATTTCAAAACCTACAGCAAAGAAAATCTCTATTCCTACCTTAGCAAGGTTACAGTACCAACTGCCTCTCAGAAATGGTCAGGAGAGGGATAAAGTGCAGTTCTAAAAGAAAATTAAAGTGGCGAAGAAGTCTTACAGACCAGTAGGAATATACTGTGAAGTAATGCGGCACATAGACATGGCCTGGAGTAAATGATGATTTAGTCCTTTTTGAAGATGCCTTTTTCAATTAACTAGCTCTGGCACATTTGGGAAACCTTATTGTGATCTAAAGTTTGATAAACATACAACCACTTTTACCTAAGACAGTTATGCTGAGTTTGTTTACCTCAATTGCAGATTAACTAGGCCAAAGATGCAGAGACTAGAATTTGCATATGTAGATCCTACCGGTCTTATGTGTGAAATCTTTGAAGTCTCATCTGTTAAAGCAACACTATATAAATGTGACTAAACTACTTCCAGAGCCAGGTCACACCTGAAAGGAGCACAGCTACATAGCTATGTAGGCATTTTCAGAAGTCCCCATCAACAGCCTTTGAAACCTGCTTGGTGTTTCTCTACTCTTCAAAGCTGGGGGCTACAATGTGACACACGGCAGTGCAGTCAGATTACTTCATTACATACTCATACATCTATGAGTGGGTTGGTGCTGCATGAGCAACTGAATGCACTCAGCTTGGTTTTGGCACTCTGAGGAGGGGGCTGATCCAGTTCTCTTCCTGGGAACTTGAACACTACTTACTATAAAGCTTTAGAAATAGCATGGTGGCTGCTGGAATACAGATGAGAGTCACAGACAAGAAGGTACACTCCAGTATCTCAAAGAATGCAAAACATTTTAAATAGGCAGGCCAAACGTTTAGAGTAAAGGAAACCTCTTCCCAGCAGTTATTTAATTGATTTTCCCTTTGTGTTACTTATAATTTTCTCAGTAATACAGCACTTTTTGCTCTGAGACAAATGTCAGTGTGGGAAGACCAAGTCTGCAAGACAGAACAAAGCCACAGCAGCACTTCCTCATTTCAGAGCCCTCTACCTCTAACAGGCTACACCAATGACAACATACGTGTCAAGTGCATGCTCACTGTATTCATCTAAATCACAGAATGCTTCGCGTTGGAAGGGAAAACTCATCCAGCTGCAATCAACCTGCCACAGGCAGGGACACCGTCCACTATTAAATTAATTGCTCAAAGCCCCATTCAACCTGGCCTTGAAAACTGCCAGAGATGAGGCACCCACAGGTTCTCTGGGCAACCTGTTCAAGTGCTCACCACTCTCACAATAAGAAAATTTCTTGTTACACCTAAATCTGAATCTACTCTCTATTCAGTTTAAAGCCATTACCTCCTGTCCTATCACAATAGGCCTTTGCAAAAAGTCTCTCTCCAGGTTTCTTGTAGTCCCCTTTTGGGTGCTGGAAGGATGCTCTAAAGTTCTCTCCAGAGCTTTTTCTTCTCCAGGTTGAACAATCCCAGCTCTCCCAGCTCGTCTTCCTAGGAGAGGTGCTCCAGTCCTCAAAGCATCCTTGTGGTCTCCTCTTAACTCGCTTGAGCAGGTTCATGTCCCTCTTGTGTAGGTTCATGTCCCTACTGTATTGCAGACCCCAGAGCTGAACACAGTTCTACAACTGGGGTCTCATGAGAGCAGAGTAGAGGGGCAGAATCACCTCCCTCAACCTGCTGGCCATACTCCTTTTGATGTAGCCCATGATATGATTGTTTTTTTGGATACAAATGCACATTGCTGGGCTCTGCTTTGCCTCTTGTCAACCAACACCTCCAAGCCCTTCTTCTCTGGGCTGCTCTCAATCCATTCTCCAGGCACCCTGTGTTTGTGCTTGGGATTCCGCTGACCCATGTGCAGGACCTTGCATACAATTGCCAGAAGTGATATTTATTGTAGAGAGCAGAGGATAATATCTGAAAACTGTAACTGCTACTTATATAGCACGTTTTTTGTATTCTACACCTGTAAAACTGACCAGTCAGTCAAGAAAGAAAATCCACTGAAAATAAAGGGAAAGAAAGAAGACAATGAAAAAAAAAATTAAGAGACAGAATAGTTTAATGTATATATATGGTACGAAGACAAGAATAATCAGAAAGATACCAGTCTGAGAAGGCATGCAAAACAGACATAGTAAATCAACTAAAAATAAATTTTCAAGAAAAATACTTGTTTTGTATATATTTTCTGAAGCATTTGAAAATACTTTAGAAGTTATTCAGTAACACTGAACATAAAGTTGAAACTGACTGAAATCAAGGCAACTGAAAAGCAATGATACCTAAATGGTTTTAATTAACTAGACTGAGATATGCAAAAAATATAAGCAGTGCAAATTACATACTGTTATTTTTATGTTAACAAGATTATATTCAATGCATGCAGTTTGCATCATTCTACTTTCAAGCTACTACCAATTTTAGAAAGGACAAAATGCCATTTTAGTCAAAACCCCAACTTTTCTCTGCATAAATAAGAACATAAATGCATGTAACCACTCAACTTATATGACATAATCTTTATTTGGAACTTGTACATATATAATTTTCTGCTCAATATGCTATCAGTTAAATTTCAATGCTTAACTTTAATGATCACAACTAGCAATTTCAAATTTATCTAAAAAACGGCAGCCTTGATTATATACTTTCCTATTAGGCATCTGAACAAAACCTTCACCAACGGCACAGAACGAAGACAAACTAGAGTCTTCCATCTAGTTCAGCCTTCATTTGCATGATCATGAAAAATAAGAGTATCAGGACAAAGAATCAAACGCTTAAATAATGCTTAAATCTGCACAGGCAGTAAAAAACTCCCAAACTTTCACAGATTAATGAAGCTTTGGGAGCATGCTAGCTTAGACAATCCATTGTTTTCTGAGAGTGAAAGGATGTTCACTGTACTTCAACTAAGAAGTGCTGCACATGGGTTTTGAACTCAAGCATTTTATACAGAGATGTCATGTAATACTTACGCTGAAATAACATTTTTTTAAGAATATTAACCCACACTAAAAAAAAGTGTTAACCACATTATGCATACCTCAATAATACTGTGACAGCAAATATCTTTCACATCAAGGGGCAGAATTTACATACTGCAACAGAAAACATGAATCTTACTTCTAGTTTGACAATGGACAACACAATTTAAGAGATTTGGAGAATCATATATGCTTGAGTAGATTTTTTTACTAGACCTGAATACTGAAGCTTCTTTTCAGCTCTGAGAGAAGGCAGCAGAATGATCTTCCTAACTGGATGCCCATGTCCACTGTAAATTGAGAAAAAAATGTATCAGTTCAAGCATTACAAAGTAATATACAGAGAAAAAAGCTATCTGAAAAATTCTCTTAAAATTAAAAGAGCAAAATACAGTCATAACTCCTGTCCTGAGTGAATACTGATAAAGTGCACTTTGTCAAGTAACGAGTGTGTGTTGGTCATGCACAAGATCTAGGATGCAATGAAAAAAGAGGGAATGAAACCTGGGAAATTCTCATACATACTATAGGCAGGGAATTATACACACTTATTACATCTCTCTAAAAATTCTTAATAGGAAAAAATATTCAATACTCAAATCCAGCAAAAATTATTTAAGCTTACTATCTGAGGACAAAGCATATTTTGAATAAAAATAAAATTTATTTCTCCTACCTTCCATTTCTCTCATGCAAGGAGGCATCAGTTACAGAAGTAATAACATGGCAACTTATAGAACTATGTTTAACCCTTCAGTCCAGCTAAAACCAGAATTGTCAGACACTTTCTAGCAGAAATTCTCCCTCTTACGTTGCAAATTATCTCCACCTCAGTTATTGCCATCTTTAACCACCATGTGCCACAGGTATTAACTAAACCCCGCTACAGAGTAATACTTACTCCCGGCCTCTTATCAGCTACATTTATGTGTGTCTCGTTTCTCAGGGACTTCACTAAGAAATTCTGTTCCACCAGTACTCAAATTTTGGCTAGAGCTCAAACTTTATGCCTCCCAGCTGCATTTTGTAAAACTCTCAATGCTTTAATCACTCCAGATAAATTATCATTGTAAATATCACCAAGTTACTCAAAACGCTGGTTTTATTATAAAATCCACTCTAGGTCTTCAGGCTTTTGTATCCAGTAGCCTGAAACCCATGAGCCCTGCACCTTTTGCCTGATCATTTGATAAATATGAATTTATTGCTCCACAAAATGAGTTTTCTGATACAGATCTCTGGCATTTCTCATTCCTTTCCTCATTGGAAAGCTGATTAGCCACACTGCTGCAAGTCCTGACACGTGTACTTTTTACTCTTCAAACACCAGAAGCAGCCTGCTCCCCCGACTCTCCAAAACTCATGTCATTCTTCCAGCCCCCTTTCACACCAAATGAGATGACGACTTTAGAAACCTCACTTCAGAGCTCAGAATGGCCCAATATTTTTCATCACCTGACCTTCAGCTACTGGCACAGATGTTCCAGGTAGCTTGAACTCTGCTCACTCCTGTCTAATCCCTTTCACAGTACTTCCTCCTTTCCAAAATTCCTCTGAGCTTTCCCTGGGATCTCTCTTCCTCCCTGTAATTTTTTAAACTATCTCATCTTTCCAAGCATTGACAACTGAAGACTCGAGCCCTTTCTCTAGGGACAGGCAGTGCGACTCGCATTGTGTGAGAGGCAGTATAGAAGGGGCACTTGAAGAGAGGCTGGCCTCCCCCTTGCCTCTGCTTGTTGGAGGAAGGCAAAAACGCTGTATAATGAGGAGGCAGGGTGAAAGCAGAGCCATTTAACATAGAATCAACCAGGTTGGAAAAGACCTTTAAGATCAAGTCCAACCTTTACCCCAGTCTGCCAAATTTATCACTAAACCATGTCACGAAGGGCCTCATCTATATGTTTCCTGAACACTGCTAAGGATGGCGATCCCACCACTTACTTCCCTGAAAACCTGTTCCAATGCCTGACTACCCTTTTGGTGAATAAATTTTTCCTAATACCCAGTCTAAACTTCCCCGGCACAGCTTCAGGCCGTTTTCTCTTGTGCTATCATTTGTTACTTTGGTGAAAAGACCAGCCACCTCCTCTCTCCATCCTCCTTTCAGGTAGGCGCAGGGAGCGATAATATTCCCCCTGAGCTTTCTCTTCTCCAGACTAAACAACCCCCACTTCCCTCAGCAGCTCCTCATCACATTTGAGTTTTAAGACCTTCATCATCTTCGTTGCCCTTCTCTGGATCCGCTGCAGCAACTCCTTATCTCTCTTGTAGTGAAAGACACAGAAGTAAACTCAGTACTCGAGGTGCGGCCTCGCTAGTGCCGAGTAAAAGTGAATAATTACTTCCCTCGCCCCGCCGGACACCAGGAATCATAAGCGGGCCCGACTGCCCGCTTCCGCTCTCCGCGGCCAGCCCCGCAAGCCCTTCCTCAGCAGCCCGCAGGTGACCCGCGGGGATAAGGGCCGGTGGCCCCGCGGGAGGGGCGAGCCCGGGACGAGGCACTACCGCAAGGACCTCTGCATCCCCAGGCGACTGCTGACGAGCACCGTGAACGCCGGCCCCTTATTGGCTCTCAGGGTTACAACGCGCAGCCAATCAGGTCTGGGCGCGGAGCGGCTCGCCTCCCCCTCCTCCCCCTTTCGAGCCGCCCTGTGGCGCGGAGGGGAACCAGCAGTTCGGCGCAGGGTCACGTGACCGTCTGTTTACATCCTCTCAGCTGTTGGGGCCCCTCCTCTCTCCCGCCGTCTCTCACACCGACGCCAACGGCCCGCGGGCCCCTGTGCTAGGCCGGGATAACGCCGGGAGCACTCAGCCTTCCTCTTCCTCGGCGATCACCTGCGCTGCCGCTTCCGTCTGCGTTTCTCCACAGAGCGGGTCTCGTTGCTGCTGCCGCCCCGCGCAGGATCCGGGATCCGCTGCAGAACTAGTGAGTGTCCTGCGGGAGGGAGGAGGAGGAAAGGGGGAGAAAGGTGGGGAGGGGGCCGAAGAACTGCGTTCCCCGGCTGGGCTGTGCGGAGCTGGGGCGATCAGCCGGAGCGGTGAGTTGCGGCTGTGGGGTGATGTGGGGATCTCTGACCGCCGATCCCTACCCTCCCCTTCCCCCCTCCCGGTCGCTCCGGTTGCCATTGTCCGGTTGGCCCCGCACGCAGGCGCGCGCTGAGGCACGGGGGATGGAGAGGGGGAGGAAAGAGAAGGGAAGGTTGTTTTCGTGCAGCCGGAACAGGGTGAGGGCTTGCTGCCACTTGCCTCTGCAGGGTGGTGAGAGAGGGAGGGCGCACCTGGTAGCCTGCTCCTCGTAGCCCACTCCTCCTTCTTTACCCGGTCCCCCCTATGCCCCCCGCATCCTTTTGCTGCCTGAGTAATAGTCTCTGGACCAGAAAGGGTTGTGAGAAGAGGCGGTTGGTGTAGCTGTCGAGGTCGGGGGCAGGTGTCGAGGGGACGGGGGAGGAAAAAGCTCCAGTCTTGAAATCCGGAGGGGGAAGGGGGTGGGGTGGGTGTTGAGGTAGAGGTAATGTGGAGGCAGCGCACGGCCTCCGCTGCGGCTGTGCGCCCTGCCCGCTTCCCCCTCTTGACGGTTGGGGATTTGCCTTTGAAGAAATTCGCTGAGAAACAGATTTTCTGCCGAATCCTAGTAACCTTAGGGGCCTGATCGGGGCTGCATCTACCGGGCCGAGGCGTTTTGGAAGAGGCAAAAGGGATGTGAGGCAACGTGTTGTTTTGATTTGTTTCAAGAAAGCCCTGAGGGGTAAGGGAGGGTATTTCGGCAGAGTAGGTGGTGTGGCTGCAGCTAGGGGAAAGCACGTTGTTTACGTAAGTGAAGTGTGTGTGGTGCAGGGTAACTTTGCTTGCCACCCCGCACGCAGCAAGGAGCGATGCTGGCTGCTGCTGCAGGGAAAGAGGCTGCCCCTGCCCCCCGCTGTGCCATAAACGCACGTTTTGTCTCTGTTTACATTGTGGTCTCTGTTTCGGCTGGGAGCAGCGTAAGGGGAGGAGCAGGAACTCGCTGCAGGGCAGCTACCTCCTCCCCTCTCTTTTCTTTGTTGTTATTTGCATGGGGAGGCGTTCTGGGGTCATGTCTGCCTGTAGCTGAGCCGCGGGCTGCAGTTAATATGATTCCTCGTTGGCCCGAGATCTCGGGTCACCTCCTTCTGTGCATGTGTAGGCCTTGTCTCTCCCCCGTCGTTCTCCTCCCTCCGGCTTTAGCAGTTGTCAGCTGCTCCAAGTGAAGTTGGAGGAAGGGGAAGGGCGGAGGAGCAAGGAATCTTGGCATTTATTTGATACACAGGCAGCAGCCTAGGCCTGCTTTATGCAGCTCTGTCGTCTTTGACAGCAAAAGGAAAAAAAGAAAAACTTTCTGTGGTAGAAGGACGTGTGTGTGTGTGTGTTCGTGTGTGCTCAGATTTCTCGGTGGAAGACGAAGGAAAACATCTTTAGGGTCTGCAGGAGAGATGAGCTGGAAGCACTGAACTGCTGCAGTGTGCAGTGAATGCTTGTGTCCTTGCAGTACTTACCAAGTGCCCACGTAGCTACTGTTGTCCTAGTGGGTGGGTATTTTTTTATTCCTGTCAAGTAAAAGTCGGGCACAGTTGAATTGCAGACTTTAGCGAGGAAGTAAGATTTCTTCTGAAAGTGAGCAGTAGACTGAGACACATGCAAAAAAGACACACAGGTAAGGCTACTCAAGCATTTAAGGCAATTAAGGAATATATACCCAATCCCTCTTGGCCATATGTCCTCTGTATTATGGAGAATGCTTTTAAGATAAAAAAAATAATTCTTAAAGTTAGTAAATGGTGAGAATCACAATGCCTTTATAACCATAATTTCTTATTCTTGCAAATGAATTCTGGTACTTCCCCCCCCACACCCTTCCCTGCCCCATATGACCCTTACCTTACTTTGGGCAGACCCCTTCTAGAAGCAGTTAGGTTTGAATAAATGGTGCTCTCTGCTGCAGAACTCCTGCCTGATTTGTTGAGAAAGTTTGAAGAATACTGTGGATGTGTAGGTGGACGAATGCATAAAAAGAATCTATTTGTACTTTAACTGGCTCTGGGTGAATAGATATAATATAGGAATGTAAGAAGCACGGGAGTGAGGTCAGGGTCACAATGCAGCCTTTGGAGATGGACGTTTAGCCAGATGTTCTTACAACAGTCAGTATCCCTCAGAAATGCAAGGAAAAACAATTGGATGTTGTTGAGAGGACTGCACTGAGGAAAGTGTCATGCAGTCATAGAAACAGAAAAGAGTTTATAATGCTGGATAGCTCTGGATGGCCAAATGTTATCACTGGGTCTGTGCAGGATTAGGTTCCTTCCTTGCATAATCTCCAGTCTTCAGAATTGTAAAAAAAAAATTGTTCTGCCTCTCCTAATTTGCATTTGCTTAGTGTTTTCATCATCCAGTCGTAGTTTGTGCTGTGACTTGCTTTAGATAGTCGATCAGCCAGTTTCAATTTTGCAAGACTTATTTATGAATCTATGAAGTCTTGCCATTTTTAGGGTCCAGATCTTGGCAGATGGGTGATTTTTTATTGCTTAGTCTTCTGTTTGCCTGTCAGTGACTGCCCCAAGCTGAAATAGCTTCTTTTGAAGAGGACCAGAGTGCCAGCCATATATTCTAGTTTTCTATGCCTGTGCTGAACCATACAAGAGCAGTCACTTGGCTGTGTTTCTGTAAGCTTGAAGTGCAGTTGCTTTGAAATGGTGTGTATTCTGAAGCTGCAGGTAGGTTTAAGCCTGATGCCAAGTGCAGGTGGAAGTTCCTTAAGAGTGCATGTGTCTATGACTTATTTATTTAGGCAAACTGAAGAAGAAACAGTAACACAGAGATCAGATTTGAAGTTTCTGTTGCAAAACATGATCAGTAATACAGTTTTGTGTGTTTGTGTTTTTCCCCGAAGATATTACTAAAACTCAGTAACAGGGAAGATGATTTTTCCAGAAAGGTTTATGCCAGGATTTTTAAGTGTCCCCCAAATCAAATACATTAAAAACAATTCTGAAAAAGGCATTAGGAGAATGCTTATATCTGACTTCAATGCAGGGTAAGAAACACTTGAGAATCCAGTAATTGTTTCGGAATGAGAAGTATCTTTACACATACCTGTTGTTTCCATTTCCTGCTTTGTTCCAGTTTTCAGCAGGAGTGTCATAGAAATCTGCTGACCTGAAAGTAATGCTCTATAACTGATCATTAACCCTCTGTGTCAGAAAATTGCCTTGAAGTCTGCAACACTTGCCACTCCTGAATGCAAAAATGATTTAATATTATCTCATTTATTGCAATAATCAGGTGTATGACTGGCTAAGGCACTCAAGGAGTTTTCTGATAGTGTCAGAAGTTGATGGGTATGCTGCTTCTTTTCCAGGCAATAAGTGTGGGATTTTTGGTTGGGGAATTCTTTTAGTGTATCTGCTCTGCAGATTGTTTTGAGGGACTCTTAAAACTGTTCCACTTCTTTCTTTTATGGAGTTCTAGGGAGTAAAGTACTTCGTATTAAATGTTATGGTTATAATTACATTAAACCATCAGGAAATGACTACTGTACTTCAGTTCCTTTGGGACTTTGTGGGTTAATGAGAGCCTTCAGACCTGCTTAATACAAGCTCTTAAAGCAGTTGCTGCTGCTGTGTTGTTTCAAGAAAATCAGGCTGGACATACAGGCCTTGAAGAAAGGGTACCATTTGTAACAACTTAGGATGCTCAATACAATTTTTTTCTAGGGCTGAAAGATTAGCTGGCTGCTGTTCAGAGCAGTAGTGTTAGTTCTCTGTTCTTTTTTGTCCAGTTATGTCATGCCAACTTCATGTTCCAGAGTTAGTGTTGGTACTGCAAAATTGACAGCGATGTTAACGAATCGCAAAACGCTTGAAATTCTGGTGAATATATGCGTGTGGATTCCTGTTAAAGGTACTTCTCATAAGAAGCTTTTTGGAAATGTTGAAAATACAGAACAGAGTTAAAGTAAACTGAAGACTAAGATGTCTTTAAAAATGGCAGTTAGTCCTAAGAAACTCATAACTGAAAGCAAAAAATATTGGAAGCTATATGTAGAGAGATACTGCGGTGACCATCCCTTGTGCATTGTGACTGTAATTAGTATGTAACTTTTTTCTTGACAAATTTCATCAGTCCTTTAAATGGAAGCACAGAAATATAACTTGTCCTTCATTGTGACAAAAAATCATGGGTTTAGAAGTTGTCGTAGAGTAGGTTTAAAGAAAAAAACAACAAACCCCCCAAGCTCCGCACTCTTGAAATAGTTCAGGTATGATATCAGGAGTCACCCCTAGTAAATCTCAGGCTGCAGATTCTGGTGTGCTCTCATGTAGAGGAGTTTTAGAGTGAGGAGGTGGCTTTAGAGCAGGGGTAAACTTTGCTGGTTGGAGAGGGCTGTCCTGCAGCAGAGGAGTCTTGGAGCTCACTGTTTCAAAAAAGGATTTAATGACTGTTAATTCTGGAGTTCTGGCTTTGGTTTGTATTATTTTTAGTGAAGAAAGGATGTAAAGATTGTTAGAAGTGCAGAATATTGAGTTCTGTGAGTTGCAGAATTGGAGACTTCTGGCATTGTGAATGTTGTTAAGGTGATGAGAGAAATTCAAAGCTTTAATGTTCTACAAGTATTGCATTTCACTCCAGATTGTCTCAGGGTAATATTTGCTAAGCATACAGTTGCTGAACAAATGCAGAGTTTAGATTTGCAGTGTTTCTAGGAAGTAGAAGATGACAAATGGAATTAATGTTTAAAAACTTGTTTGAGGGAACAATCTGGAACTTGCCAAAACCTCTTAGAATTAGGTTTAAAAAGTTAAAGGCTTAGAGCAAGTGGTTTGATAGTGATGTGGGATGTCTTGAATCTTGTGTGAAGGACATTCATATGAAGGTGCTATAGGGCATCTAAGTTGTCAGCGTAGAGCTGTTAAGATACAAGATGAGAGTTTACTGGAGGCCCACATTCTTCCGAAGTGGAAAAAAACATAGCAGGCAGGGTAAATCTTAAGTAGAGGTAGCTGACCAGTAAGAGAAGGGACAGCCTTCGTCTTTGTTGCTAACGTGCAGCTTTGCTGGAGATTATGTATGTTTATAAGCCCACACGCACAAAGCATACCTGCACAACCAAGGTGTTATGTGGCAGTGAAGTGATTGAACAAGATGTGTCTTGAGAATTTTTACAACCTGGTGATGACAGACTGTGCATTCAGTTCAGGTTACAGGTCAGTCTCCCATGTTTAATCTCTTTTCTGATGAGTCTTTTGACCATCAATACCTTAATTTTTATCTGCTTTCTTTTCCAGTCCCAACTCTTGGCTTTCCTTTCAAAGGACACGTCTCTCAGCTTCTGTGTCATTTGTGTTCTCTCTAGAAGTCTTAAATCACGTGACAGCAGCAGTTCTTCTTGCTTATTTGCAGGAAAGCAAGGATAGAATGTGGGCAGAAGAGTTTTATGGTGTGTTACTTGACACTAATTGTTACCATATCATAGGCCAAGTAGCCTATAGTTAGCATGAGCACCTAAAATAGCACTAGAGGTTTGTGTTCAAGCACCTGAGTCACATTGCAAGTACCAAAGGCTTGCTGTTACTACCACAAATGCTTTGTTGTATGATTTCTAAATAGATAATCCTTATTAAAGCTGTCAGTAGTCATGACTATTTTTTCCTTTAAAACAAAAACCCCAAACAAATCATTTGGCTTGTTCAAGTCTTAAATGATGGGCACATATTTTTAATTAAGCAATCTTGAAAACTGTTTTCAGGATGCATAGCTGTATCATTGTGATACTTCATAATGTCCATGAGGAGGCATGTAACCATTACCGGAAAGATTTTTCTAGTTAACTTCTAAAAATGTTTACGTTTTTATAGATTTTATGACGGGAGAGTCAAATCAGAATTCTTGCACAATAGTAATTTAAGATGTAGTGACAGGTAGTATGCAGTAATACAGTAAGCATAAAGTACTCCTGAATGTAATTCTCCAATGTATGTGTACTGGTACTATCCTTCAGGCAAATCAAATGTTATTTGCCATCAGTTCCTGTTGTCTTCAGGAGTGAAAGGGAATAAAATTTCAAAGAAAACATCTCAGGGATGACTTGTTGTAATTATTTGTTAATATTAAAAAAGAGAAACAAAAAGCTGCTTCTCCAAAAAGAGATACCTGCATCAGTGGCGTCCACAAGTGAAATCGGTAAAGTAATTGAAATTGTTTATGATAACCGTCGGCTTGTGAATCGCATTCAGCTACTGATATGCCTGTGGTGTCCCTGTCCCAAATGAAATGCTTAATTCGTATAAAATTTGACATTGAAAACATTGAAAGAGGAATTGGGGCCATGTGGTTGGGAGAAAATTAGAAGTGGTTACTATTCTGAGAATTTGTTAGTGTTACTTCTGTAGCAAATGCTTTCAGGGGTATTCAGGAATTACCATGGGTTTTTTTTGACAAATACTTGAAAGAAAAAAACAAGTGGTACTCTTCAACCCAATCAGAATTGCTGTGCTTTGTAACGATCTATATATTGAAGTTAAAAAAAGAGTTGGAACCAGTATCCTGGTAATTGTAATTTCAACACAGTTGTTTTTTACTTGATGGATATGGCTAAAAAGTATGCAAGTTAGCATTACTGTAAGAATGAACTTTTGAAGCTCGCTAAATAAGGTTCTCAATTTCAGCAAGCAAAGCAAAAGGCTAGTAATTCCTGCAGTACTAATAATTTCAAGTAATTGGGAAGCCTGTTAGCCTCACTAGCACACAAATACATGTATTCGGCATATACATGTATAAATAAGCCTAGAACCATGGAACGCTTTGGGTTGGAAGGGACCATAAAGCTCATCTAGTTCCAACACCCCTGCCATGGGCAGGGATACCTTCCAGTAGACCAGGTTGCTCAAAGCCCCATCTAGCCTGGCCTTGAACACTTCCAAGAATGGTGATGAGTATACACTGAGTATTTCCACTAAGACATCAGTTTGCCATTAAAGGATTTAACTTCCATCTGAAAATGTTTACTCTTATGTTCATGTTGGAATCTGTCAGGTGGAATTTTGCTGGATCTTCTGCTGGAGCATATGACCTGTTTATTTGCAAAGCTCTCCCCTTTACCCTTTTGAGTATGAGCTGTGGTTTTGTTTCCATTCAGTGTAGTTGCTTGCTGTCCAGTTTATTAAGCTTTGCTGTGTTCTTCCTTAAAGAAACTCAAAAGTTGCAATGAGGAGGTCAGTAAAACAGAAAGGACACAGGAAAAAAAATGAGTCCCTGAGTTTCTTTATAACTCCTGTTGAGCTGGCTGTTGCAACATTAAAAATCCCATAGGCCTTAAGTCTCTTCTTATTTACTTCATCTAATTATGCATTCATTATGACTCAGACTCATTATTGCTGAGTTTCCTGAAATTCTGTGGTAATGTCTGAAGTAATCCAGTTGTGCAGAAGAACTCAGTGTAGGATTTTACTTACCCATTCTGGGATGCTCTGGATAAACTGGAGTTGTTCATTATATAAGTACGGTAGATTATGTGACTGTAGCAGCCTCTTGTGTTATATGTGTAAACTACGCTTCTCAGGTGAAAACCATCTGCTTTATATGACTGAAAAAAACTTGATGAGGTAGGATTATAGGAATGAAGATATGCTTACAATGTGTCTGCACAGCTGCTACCTATGCAGTAACAAAAGGTGCTCAGCTTCCATTTCTTGGTGAAGTATTTGCGTGAGTATTTTGAAATGGTCACTGAAGCTTTCCTAGATGCTTCAAATACTCTACATAATATATCTGCTGTTGTTTGTACTGTAAGTATATTAGAACTTTGGAGCTGTATTTGCAGTAGTGCTTGATTCATACCTGAGGACAAAACCAATGGTGCAGAGGCATTTTCAAGTTAAAAATATGCTTATGTATTTTGATTTTGCTTTTAAAGAAGGCCATAAAGGGGTTTTACTCAAGTATTTCTAGTTCTCCGTTTAAGCATGCATGGTCCCAGGTCCAACTATTAGTGAAGGCTCTTAGCCTCTTAGTGAGGCTCTTAGCCTCACTAGCACACAAATACACGTATTCATCATGTACATGTATAAATACATAGTTGGCTACCACATTAACACAGAAAACACTAATGCAAGCACAGCCAATGCAGATGGCCTTACCCTGTTGTCATTTCTGTGTGGTAGAGCTGAATGTCTTTTAGTGACAAAAAGGTGCATGTATACGGTATGGATTTTTCAGTTACTGGGTTTAGACATTCATTCTGCCCCACACACAGCCGTTGGCTTCCTCTATCCCCCATTGCCTTGGGTAAACACTTGCATACATTCACACTCAGCCACCAATTCCAGCCACCACAGATTCTCCAGCAGCTTACTTGGACCCACATTTTCTTCCAGCAGCCAACTCCTTCAGTTACCACACTTGGACAGTCTGCCCTGTTCCTGGTTCCCAGGCTACACTGTTGGTTTGCTTGCTAGTCAAGCATGGTACTCTGCGATCACATCCTGACCTGCAAAAGCTCACCTGTTCTGTTGTCTGTACTCAGGCCTCTGTGATGTGTGAACTACTTGCCTTACTTTTAGATGTGCATATACACTGAAGAGCGCCCCAGTGAAAGAGTTATGGAAGGAGCTAATGTACAGACAGGACAGACAGCAGTGATTTGGAGAACACAGCTAGGCATGTGTACTGACCTCGAACCTGTTCACGAGTGGTCTGTCCTTCTTGTCTCCCTTGTCTATTTTCCCATGCTTGCTCCTCTCCAAGTCATTTTGACTCCTCCCTTTTTAGAGATATATCTCTAAAGATCATAAAATCCAAAGGTTTTGCAGCACTTGGAACTTGATAAAGTTGGTTGATACTTTTGTTTATTTGGCCCTGGTGTTCTTTTTTTTTTTTTAATAGAGACTGCAGTAAATGCATAGCTCAAAGATGAGGTTTCAAGTGTCTGGAATGTAAGTATCTTCTATTTTTACACTTGACCTCATTTCTATTTTCTTTTGCTAAAGGCAACAGGCATATGATGTTTTGTTGCTGTTGGAAGTGAGTTATTTAAATAACTTGAAATGTCTGTGTGCAGTGAGCTTTTGAACTTTGGCATGGGTTGAAATAGTCAATATTTTGTCATGGGCAGCGTGTTGCCTACTGAATAGTATGAAATGTGACTGGGTCTGCTTAAGAGCTGTAGCTGCAGGAGCTACATCTGTGGTTAAGGTTAGGAAAGTATGCTTGAGTTCTTGTACTTAACTTGCTTTGCATTTCATTATAAAAGAAGATTTTCCCTCCCCAGTTGTTGCTGATTACTCTCTTAAGGTGATAAAGGAGTATCATATTTTACTGTAGTTTGTTACCTTCTGGTCATCACAAACTAAATGATTAAGCCTTTCCTGAAGGAGAAGCTGGTTCAGAAACACTGAATATTTGGCTTGTTTTTTATGTCAAGGTGTCTTAGTTTGCAGATGGTTAGCATAATGTTAGAATTTGCAGAAATGTTTGTTACTTCTACGCCTTTTGCCATTTCAGACTAAATACATTAGATATTTTAAGGGGTTTTTTTTTGTTTTTTTTGTTTTTTTTTAAACATCTCTACAGCTTTTCCAGTGCTTAACTTATGACTGTAATGGCTTATATAAACCTGCTTGAAATGAATATTCTGTTAAATACTCTTGTACAGAGCTGTGTATTGTGGCAATGAGTTTTGCAGTCTAGTTACTCTTCAGCTCACTAATTCCTCTGAAATATGTTCACAACAGCGGTTTCTTTTCTGAAAAAAAAAAAACAAACAGGTGCACAGTACAAACTCAGTGAATATCAGACATCTGTATCTGTTAAGTGTCACTGATTCATACCTGTCTTATGAAGTCCTGATATTTTAGGCTTGAAGCTGTTACTAGCTTTTAACTGCTCTTTGTCTCTATAGAGAAGCTTCTCATCTTTCACCTTTCCCCAAGCTGGTCTGTGATAAAGAAGTACTCTGACTAGTTTATACTGGACAGACTTAAAGTAGTTGTAGCCTGGAAATAGACAGAGCTGTAAGCACACCTCTGAGGAGCTAGGGCATTTAAAAAGTGTGCTACAAAAGGACTGCCAGTTTTTTTCATGGACTCTGATGTTAGAAGAAGGATAGGGGATCTTCTGTTATGTTGGGCATTGGGTAAAGCTAACACTGTTTGCTCGAGATGTTTTAGTGTAACTTTGGTAGGTCACTAAGCCAGTTTGGCCTCCCCTGAGATGAGACCATTTTATGCAGTGCCTTACAAATAAAGCAACACCAAATATTTTCAACAAGTGTAGGCAGAAAAGCAATTAAAATCTATAGTTGATAGGCTACTATATGGTACACAGTTCAGTCATAAAGGTATGCATGCAGCCTTTTGAGGTGTAATCCCTAGTTTGCATATAGCTGGCCTCTAATGATAAGCAAGAGACTGGCAACAATTGCACTGTTAACATCTGTCACTGAAAAAAAAACCATGCTGTGCAGCTTTGCTCAAGTGCATCTAGCAGGAACTGTCTTAATTCCACCACTCAAGCTGCATCATACACTGCAATAGACAGGTATTCAGACTTTTGTAAGCAGTTAACACTGCTCTCTGAAATTCTGAAAATAATCCAGGTTTTTGTGTTTGGTTTTGTTTTTTTAAATATTCAGACAGTATTACTAGACTAACACATAAATTTTAGTTGTTTTTCTGATGATACTAGCTAACAACATTTTGCTACTTCGGAAAATGATTTTCAGAGCACATAAAAGGCTATTTTCTTACCAGCATTTCCATTTATTTGCTTCAGAATATGAAGAGGAGCTGGTTCTACAGGCTGAGTAGCAACTGGTTATTAATATTGTCCATCAGTAATGGATAATCTTTATGCCTGACAGACTAAAGTCTGCATAGGTTAATAATGTCAGGTGCTTAAAATCTCATGAGACTTAAGCAAAGGTGGGCTTATCAGAGTATTCTGGAGCTGTCTATCAGCTCATCAGCCTCTCCTCCATGGAGGCTTTTTCATTTTACAGATACGAGCATTTCTTAACAAATGTTCTAAGGCAGTTACTGGCTGAATTAAAACTTAGTATGAAATTAGATACTAGCAAATTGAGAAGACAGTGTTTGTGCTTGTTCTCAATGTAAAGCTTTTTGTAACAAGAATGACTAGATTCATAATGTTTGTACTTATGAAAATCCCAAAGCTCTCTTGTATTTGAGGGGAGAAGGGGAATAATTTTGTTCAGAAGATCAGCAGGTACTCTTCACTGTCAATTCATGAGTCAGTAAACTGGGGCAGTGGGACAGCTTTCCTGTCTCTCAGCACAGTTTTTGCAGGATATGATTAAGAGGGGTCAGTTAGCCCAGAAGGGTGTTCTAGGATGTGAACACTGAAGCTGAATCTGTGATGATTGTAGTGGCAACTTGGAGAATCGTAAGCACAGCTTTAAAGAGGACTTGTTCTCTGAGAAAACAGGGCTGCTTGAGCACACCTTTAAATTTCAGAAACTATTCTGTACTCTTGAGTTTCACCCTGGTATGGCAAACTGTGCTTCTAGTTACCTCAGGTGGAAATGGTGAATTCTTTTATTTCTTTGTTTGAAAGTAGGCATTTGGAACACATTTATGTGGTGTCACTGGTGGGAAACTTTGAAGAAGAAACTGCTTCTGAAGCCTGGGAAGCTCAGCTTTGCAAACATGTTTTGATTGCTCAGATCCAAAGCAGTGAGGAGAGGACCAAGTTGTGTTATTAAGCTGTGCATTAGAAGGAAGTATGTAGGGTTCTTTGCTTTGTAATAAAAGGCGATGAATAAGTCTTTATCAGCATACCTGAAAATAGGTCTAGCATATGGAACTGATATATAGAAAACATTCAGCTTTCAACCCATGCCATCATGTGAAGAGGCTAGACAGAATTCCAGGTGAGAAAAACAAATCCATCACAGAAGAAAACATAGGCTGGGAAAGGAGTGTATCTGAATTTTTTTTTTTTCTTCTTTTTCTTGAGTTTTGTTCTTAAAAGGTAAGGAGAAAAAGTCAGAAGGCTCAATAGACATTCAGCAAGGTTAGTACAAAAATTACACCCTTGTATAACAACCAAGGTCAAGGTCATCTGATTACACAATTTGTACTCATGTGCTTGTTACTGTTTGTGACTCCATTATTTGTAGATTGGCATAAGCTTCTCTATGAGTGAAAGAGCATCTTCTGAGAGTAATGTAGTACTATGTATGCTCTTTGGTGTGTTCAGGTGACTGAATGGGGAGGAAGAATGAGATCAAGCACGTACCTGGAATCTTGTATAAACAGCTGTTGAAGGCCTAAACAGGAGGATCAGGGCTTGGGCTTACATCAGGCTTGACAAACATTTTCTGCCCAAGTAGGTCAATGTATTTCAGGTTAAGTCAGTAGTTGTAGTTGTTTACATTCATTTGGCTTAATGTTAATCCTGTGGTCTGTTCATTGTTCCATTGCTATATTACAAAGAACCTTTAAGTATGCTTTGTGGAGTGCATTACATCAGAGAGCTGATTGTACTTGTTTTTGTACCTGTTTCTGTTTAACTTGAAGAGCTTCTTGAAGTGATCTGCTGAGCAGTAGGCTAGAAGTGAATGTTTTTGGGTGAGATGAGTCTATAGGCTTCAAAAGCGTGCATTTCTAATAGAGTTTTCCTTAATGCACCAAGTAGTATGTTACTATATCCTGAAAACAACAGTTTTCCTTTTTTTCTGGAGTGACAAAGCAAATAGCTGTGAAAGAGAAGGCAGTTCAAGTAGTATCTAATTTTCCGAAGCACTTAGACTTTTTATTGCCTTCAGTAGCAGTTTAGCAGCAAGGCATACGTATGAAAATTTAAAAAATGTTTGAAAATGCTTCATGCTGAAATAGCTCTGTGTCCCACAGTATTCTGATATTTGTAGTCACCTACTACAATTACTCCAGCACACACTTCAAATCCTGGTTTTCTCCAGCCTTTGCCTGGTGAAATTAATGTTACCATTACTCTTTTACTTTCAGATAGTAATCAATCATTCTGTTTGTTCAGGGGGTCCTGCTGAAATCTTACACTTGGCTGTTTTGCTTGGAGTTGAATTTCTTCTTGATGTGGCATTGTTACAATACTTAGGAGGAAAGGGGAAGCCTAAAGTAAATTCTGACTCCTTTTGCTGTAGGGGTTGCTGAATGGGACAAGGACAGGTAAAACATGATCTTTTGTTCATTACAGCTGCAAGAGTGGCACAAATTGAGCCTGAACAGGAGGTCTAACGGTTGGTGGGCTGGAAAATTTAAACCTTTCTTGATCAGAGCTGTGTTGCTGACTTCTACTATGAGTATGCTGAAACTGCTAAATGAACTGAAGTGTTTCAGGCCCTTGTGTGCATTTGTGGTTAATTCTGTCCTATTGCCAGTCACAGAATATTCCTTTTGGGAGAAACTTAACAGCTGACTCCTATGTCTATATTAATGCATCGCTCAGTAATGTATTGTTGTCTCTTCCCCTTCCTGGGTTAAAGGGGAAAGTTCAAGCAATTTTGTATGCCATCTGAGTTTTAAAATAACGTATTGCGGTCTTGATTCAGTGTGGTGTGCTCCAGGCTGGTACCTTAGTGAAAATAGTTCTGAGGAGGAGGCTGGAAGTGTGTCTGATCCCATTTATTATACTTTAAATTCTGTTTTTAGTCCTTTGAAGCGCCACAAAAGTCAAGTTAGTAGTCTCAAATAACTTGTATTTTTAATGAGTCATCTGTTTGGAGTCAGGACGTATCAGTATTGCAAGGTACTGTATTTGTAGGATACTTGACATTGTGTGGATTTAGCAGAGACAAGGTTTTGTCTGTCAAATTAATTGGATACCTTGCTAGTAGAATATTTAATCTGTATTTAAGAGAGTGTGCAAGTCCTTAGTGACCTAAAGAATTAACTTGAAGAGCAAATGTAGTTATAAAAATTCTGAAACATGCAAAACTTGTGTTCATTTGAGAGCTGGCAAAGAACCACTTGGCAGACCTTATATCTGATTACTATTTGGAGTTCTGTGTAGCTTGTAAAATAGATTCACATAGCCAAAAAACGCCTATTCAATTAAAGTGACAGTTCTAAAAGTAAATGAGAAATTATGATAAGGAATTAAAATTGGTTGCAAGTTAGGTCAGAAACAGATCAGAGTTGTGGTACAGTTCTGTGGGTTTTTACAGGAAATTTTTATTGTGAACATAAACTGCAAGATAAAGTGTTTCAACTTGTAAAAAAATCATTAATAACATGAACAGTTTTTTTTTAAATTATAGCTGGTTTTAATCAGTGAATGAACTTTTTTATTAAAGGCTATATTGAAATTTTAATTCCTAACCTGTACATTTTTGTTGGCTTCTTTATTTCAGAGATTCCTGAGGCTAAAGGCAGTTGCTGTATTTTGTTATGCACTCTCTTTCTTCTGAAATTTATATAGCTTTTGGTGTAGTATGCATCAGAATGCTGCTTGTGCGCTTTGTGGATTGCATTTTAGGTATCTGTAAACTTCACAGGATGCCCTCTGAGCTTTGTAGCTGTGTAGAAGTTTTATCTTAGTATGTTCTGCTCTCTTTACTTTGGTCCTGGGTCAGCTGTCACAAGAAAAGCTATGATTAAGTTGTCCTTTTTCTCTGGCTGTGCTAAAATAGCTTGTGAGGTGACTTCTTGTGTGTGTTTAAAACAGTAAAAAATGTATCGGACTTCACACATCTGTTGTGTCTGTTAGAAGCAGGTATTTTACTTTTATAAGGTATTTTACTTTCATAAGGTATAAGTTTAGAAATGTAAAAGCATTGAAGGAAAGTAAAATATGAGAAATTACTTCTGTGCAGCACAAGAGGTCACTTTTTATGACAAACTGTCTCTTTAACCTCCTAGGATGTTTTGGTTTGTAACAGCACTTTCCACTTGAGTAGCATTTTTGCTGTATCACATAGCTGTAGAGTCCAGAGTAGAGCACCAGGATTGATTACTGAAAGCAAGCCAAAAGCAAGATAGCTAAAAATCAAGCAGAATCACTTCCTACATAATGTTACCTTTTCCATCCAGGAGCAATATATCCAGAGTAAGACCCAAACTTCAACTGCTCGTGCAACTAGCCTCTGTTCTGCTGTATAAGCATGCTGTTCTTGAGAGGAGGCTCTTGTTTTCTCACCAGCTTTCCACAGTGTCATGCTACGTAACAGACATTTTCTGTTTTTGCCTGTGAGATCCTGTGGGATAACAGTTAATGAAGGTGGAATGCTTGATGGGTGTCATCAGCAGAGAACCTTGTGATACCATATAGCTGACAGATAATACCAAGAGTTTAAAATTACAAAATATGTGAAGAAGTTAATTCTGTTTTAGTGTAGTGGTTATATTCAAATTAGTAAATGTTATTTATGGGAAAGAAATGTTATGTGGGACTACTGAAGACATTATTTGGTGGAAACGATAAAGCTTTTGGTTGGAATAAGAGTCTTTTCACGTCTGAGGGGTTTGTGTGTTTGCTCGACAGCTGAGTGTGGATAGTTGGTGAAGTTCTCCATCTGCTGGTGCGTGGTGGTGAATGCATTCTGCAGGTAGGGCTGGAAGAGATTTTCCTGTTTTTTAAATGTACCTTCAGCATTAGTCTCAAAGTATTGAGTTCTTGCATTTACTTTTTCAGTTAAAATTATTTCCAAACATTTCTCAAGACAATCATGAACCTTTTTAGGGTTATTCTGTTGCAAAATCTCTTGCTTTAGTCACTGTAGGACTTGCTATCTGTCACTTGGTGCAGTAGTTGATTGAGCTTTTAGGTGTGATGCAAGTGCAGACAAGTAGGGCTGGAATATACTTGTAAATTTTTTTTTTTTTTAAATTCTCCCTCAAATTCCACACTTCTTTCTAAATTATCCTTCATTTTTTTTTTTTAGAATTAGAAAGGAACATTCTTGAGCAATTAAGCATATGCAGGCCTACTGTCTGCTGTGGAACACTAGGATGTTAAGTGTGAAAATTGTGTTGCAGTGCTCCCCCAGAGTGTAAAATTGGCAGCCGGCTTCATTCTGATAACTTAAATAACCTTGTGTGTCTGGATTGTGTTTGTGAACTCCTCACTCACAAATTTGCACAAATAGGCATGTACAAAACAGGAATTTGCTGAATTGCATTGGAATGTTCTCGGACAAAAGATTTCATTTGCATTTTAAAAAAAGTGCTTGGTGAAATATGCTTGTTTGAAGAGGCAGGGGGAATTTATTTCAAAGGTGATACTCAGCAATGCAGTGAGAGAGTCAACATGTGTCCAGGCTTTTTTTTTTTTGTTATTTTGGTTTTGTTATTTTGGTTTTGTTGCCTTTTTTTTGTTTTTTTTTTTTTTTTTTGTGTACCTGTGTAGTTTTTCTTAACAAAGTTACCTGGAGCATACATCAGGCTCATGATGGTCTTTTTGGCTATCTAAACTGCCTTTGTAATTAATGTTAACAGTTGGCTCAGTGTGGGTGCTCTGTTTATCTAGAAGTGGTGGATTAAACTTCTTTCTTTTGCTTTCTTCAAGTCTTCTGTTACTATTTTACTGATAATTCGTGCAACATTAGAATTTTAACATCCGGATTTTAGATGTTTATTGATTAATAATGCAGTAACTGCAGATAAAATACAGTTCTGAAGGAACAACTTTGAAGTGAATATGCTGTATAGAACTCATGAAACTTGATAATTCTTAAGTGCCAGCAAGTTCTTGAGAACTTTTAGGTACTGAAGGAATTTGTACTCTCCTAGTGAATACTGCAAGCAGGAGGCGCTCAGGTATGCAAAGGGATTTCCTGTGCTGAACCCAGAAGAGAGTAATGTCGGTTTGTGTCTGCACTGGTATTCTAGTTCAACTCGAAATTGAGCATCTGAGAAGCATTTCCTGGACTTTGCTACTCACCTGGCTTTGTCTCCCACTGAGGGTTGATTTCGGAGCATAAAAAGCCAGTTCCTTTCAAATGTAGCTAAGTTGATACATGCTCCCACTTAGGTCTCAGGATGGACTACAGCTGGTCCAAAGGTAGCTGCTGTTCCTCCCAGAAATATGTAATATATGTGTTTCTTAGCACTGTAGCATTTTCAGTGTCTGTGTAAACAATTAGACTGCATTACTAATGCTAATGTAGATAGCTTGTGTGGACATAATCAAATCAAGCTGAAAAATATTGGATTTAAGAGCAGAATTTTGATTAAATACTAGCTGTTCTAACTTCTAGTAGTTCTGCTTCATAAAGTGATCCAGTACTAATTATATTTCATCACCTTCTAAGAGTTACTGGTTTGTTTCTCTTTTGAAACTCAAGTTATGTAAACATATCTATTTTCCAGGATTCGTTTGTGATGTGCTTCTGAAAGAAGAACTGAGAATCCATTACATACTTCCACTTTTGGGAAAACTCTTCTCCTAATGTATTTTGCAAACTAATTGAATTATCATAAAAATTCGGCATGGGAGGAGCTGTGAGTGCTGGAGAAGACAACGATGACTTAATTGATAACTTGAAAGAAGCTCAGTACATTCGCACTGAGAGTGTGGAGCAAGCCTTCAGAGCAATTGATCGTGGTGATTATTATCTGGAAGGACACAGGGACAGTGCTTATAAAGACTTGGCCTGGAAGCATGGAAATATACACTTGTCAGCACCCTGCATTTATTCTGAAGTCATGGAAGCACTGAAGCTTCAGCCTGGATTGTCATTTTTAAATCTGGGTAGTGGAACCGGATACTTGAGTACAATGGTGGGATTAATACTAGGTAACTTCAACCTTTTAATATGCTGTTCCTCCACTATACAGAGTTGTACAAGTACTTTAAACTTTAACTTACTCTTCTTTAAAAATGACAGTGCTACACTTAAGACTAGGTGTTTATGTGTTGTTAAGATACTGTATGTTATCTACAAGCTGTTCTCTGACACTGTTGTTCAGTGATAATTTGTGGAGTGGTTTGGAAGAGGTAATTGTTCCTGTGTGCCTTTCTGTAGTCTAAAATTCTCATTTGAGTAGAAAATGTCCTTTTGTTTAAAAGGAAAAGGCATAAAGAAACTATTTGAGAAGTATGTTTAGAATACAGAGCATATTTGCCAATAAATAGTTTATTTTTTACAAATTAATTTCATTACATAAAATAGCTTCATTTATTTTACTATGTAGTTTTGATATGTGTAAATTTATTGACTGTATTACATGGAGATTTCCTATTTCCTTAGTTGCAGAAACTGTGTTGACAGGTAATACACAAGTCTTTGCATCTGTATTTATATGCATAGCTGAGGTGTGAAGAGTTGGTTTGTTAATTTTCAATTAGTTGCCTTCTGTCATCTGGTCTTATTTTTTAAAGAGTAGAAGTTATCTCTGGTAGTATATAACAGAAGTGATTTGTTGGCATCTCCAGCAGTTTCTTTTATTACAGTTAATACCAATCAGTTCAAGAGATTCCACTGTTCACTTGTGGAAACAGGAATTATGTTTGTTCCTAGGTAAAAATAAACTAAAAAAAGATTTCTATTAGGGTGTTTCCTTGCCTTAAGATTACTTCTGTTTAGGAATAGGCACTGTTAATTAGATTGTAAGATTCTAAGTTCAGCATTCTATTCCATTATTAAAATAATTAGTAAATATTGATGCTTTTATTTTTTTTTTTTTCCCTCTAAAGTCTTTGCTCAGGGTAGCAATTAATGGTATTCATTTATTTCTTTGTCCTGTGGAAAGTTTTATTATAGCATGATTCTTTCTTAACTATGATGCTTAAAAAAGAAAATGTGCCTTATATATTGCACGTGTACCTGTGTAATAATTTGGCAACTTTTGAGTGGCCATTGTTTGCTACTGAATGCTTCTTGGTTTGACCTCCTTATCAAGCAGAATTCCTGTCCTTCAGAATATTCTATGCAGAGGTAAAGAAATTAAACAGGAAAAGACTTGTTTTCTCTAGAGGGTGAGATTGTCTGAAAGCCCTTGAGAAGTGCAGTTACGCTGCAGACGTTCCCATGCAGCCAGCTCAGGTGATGATACTTCTCTAGCAGTGCTAAGGAGCCTGAAGCAAGCAGCAGCTCAGTGATTTGCAGAAGTAGACTTTCCTGTGTTTCTGTAGTGCTGTACCTAGTCTTCAAAGTCTACTTACTATTATAATGTGGTTTGAGTTCTAGGCTGAGACATGGAAGGTGTAAAGACAATTCGTGTGCCTTTATTTTCTTACTCTGCTCCACTTGATAAAATTACTAGTTACATGTAGTTATCCTTTATTTTAGTGTAATTTTTAAACCAGGGAACAGCTATTTTGACCAAAAAAAAAAGAAAAAAAGCCCAAAACCAACAGATGAAGTTTGCTGACAAATTATAGGTATTTTTGAAAGTTCACTTTTTTAAAAAAACAGTTTCAGTGTATGCTGCAATTAGTAACAGAACCATGTGGTTTTTGACAGTAGTTAGGTATCTTTCAATTTGATAACATAGTGAGTAGTATTTCTGCCACATTTAGCAAATAATTCAAAGCTGGTAAACAGTAAGTATAGCAACAAACTGAAAAACCTCCTCCACTCTGTTAAGATTAAATTAACTGTTGCTGGTATTGTAAAAGTGGAAACATGGTTCAGAATACATGGTGGAATTTTTAGCTTGTTATGCTGAAAGAAGCCAGTTGAAAAAAGACAGTAGCAGAGAAGTTGGTTTCACGCTTTAAGACTAGCTGACCCTTTTCTTAAATGTACAGCTGTGATATTTTTTCCTAATAAAAGAGAACATGCTTATCGTATTTCTGTTCAAATTACAAATACAATGGTGTATCATTATGTGAGGTCTTGTATACATAGATTTAATTCCAAGCAGTTGGAGCAACTTACATTTACAGGGTTTTAGTTCTTTATTTTTCAAAATTGAGTCTTGGAATGTATATGTGAATTTTGGGATGGATGGTGTTGTTTCATTCTTTAATTTTAAATTAATGGTAATAATTTTTTAATTAAGGAAAGTGCCTTGGGTGCTATTGCATGCTCTAAAACTGCACTGCTTATAAACTTCATAGGCTTTTACTATGCAAGTAAATAATTAAACGACTAGGAAATAATCATATATCTTAATGCTTTTCTCAATGTGATAAACTAAATTTACAGTAGGTGTGAGTGTCAGCAGGAGGTGCTTGCTTTCACAAATTCTAAGAATATTCCTTGGATGATCTCTTGTCTGCCCACAAAGAGCTTTTATGAGCACTGCCTATGATAACCTAGTGGATTGGTTTTATTTCACCTAGTAGTAAATGTACTATAATATGTTAATCAGTTATTCATCAGCTTAGTGGCTTATATTTTCTTTCTTGCAGTAAAATGAAAGCTTTCTCAGTAACCCTGAGTCTGTTTTCTTAGTGTGTCTCCTAGAAAAGATAAATTGAATTTTGATTGGAGTAACATCTTTGAGCTAAATATTTAGGAAAGATCTAAAGTGCTGTGGAGGCTATAAATATGAGGTTTGTGTCATCTTACTGATGTTTACTTTCTCTTCTTCCACTTTTCCAATTCTGTGCTCCAGTGACTCAAGTCCCTGGGCTACTTGTGCATGTTAAATATAGAATCCCCACAGCAAATGTGACTATCTGATTCAGATTCCTTCCTGATATGGATATTCCTCATAATACTGCAATCATTTTTTCTTGTTTCTGAAAAATAGCATTAACTGCTGGCAAACTAAGTGATTTGGAAATATAGTTGGATCAATTGTAGGAAAGCAGTGTTAACAGTTGTGTTGAGTGAACATAATGTAGTAAATGTCAGTGTATAAGATCAGAATTAATTATATAAGTAAACAGGGAGCAGACTTCTGATTTTGGAACCTGCAAAATAGAAGAGCATCTGTGGCTAAGTATTATAATACCCAGTCTCTCAAATTGCCGAAAGATGTAAATTTTGACATCATAAAACTTCAAAATCTAAAGACACAAATACAGATTAATTTATAATTTGAAAATGCTGTATTCAAGCTAAAACTGTTGAAAGTTTGTCAGATTTTTCCCCTGCGTACTTCTGAAGAAAATTCATTCTATAGAATTGTTTTACCACTGTTTTGTCCCTGTTCTTTCATTTATCCTTTAGCCTTGTACCTTCCTCGTAAGCTTTGGTAATTCAGATGCAAAAAATAACTTTGTCTAGTGGTGTTGGAAGACTCGTGTTTTTTATGTGATGTTAGTACTTTCACAGATGAAAGGTATAGTGCTGTTCTGTTCAATCATGCTGTGCTTAAAAAAAAAAAAAAACCAAATAAAAAACAACAAAACCAACCCAAACCAGCAAAAAACACCCTGCGGTTTTTATTTACAGGGCCTTTTGGGATAAATCATGGAATAGAGCTTCATTCAGATGTGGTAGAATATGCCAAGGAAAAGCTGGAGAGCTTCATAAAGTACAGTGATAGTTTTGATAAGTAAGTATCTAATTTGTCTATTTCACTTTTCAACAATGTTTTTGTTTGCAAACTGATGTATCATTACTTGAGTTTAGGGAGGGAAAAATAGCGTCACACCACCAAAACGTAAAACTTCCGGTTTGCTGTGCTAGTTGATGAGGTAAGTGCTTCAGAAAGCACTCTAGAAGTGTGGGAGTATTTCTGCTGTGTAATGATTAACAAAACTGGTACGTGCACATTGGCATGTGTATGTATATGCATATACATGCATATCTACATACATAAGAGAATGAGGTAGTTCATCAACATCTCTGCATGTATAGAATTATTTGTATCCACATGAGTTTTTATTATATAATTCTGCATCTTTTTGTACAGAATTTAACTTTTTCTAACCTATAACTGTTGATGTAGGCATGAGTGAATTTATCTGATTTGTCTTTATTACCTGAAAAGATGAACTTACGAGCATTTATTCTCATACACTGCTCATTTTTACTGCTGTACTTCTGGGTTATGGGGCTTTGAATCTTATTGGTTCTACTTAACAATTTTTATTATTAGTTTGAACCTGGCCAGTAAGATTCTGGATCCTGGGCCTCTCTGCCTCTGTCAGAGGAAGACCAAAGGCTATTCTCTATAAGGACTTTTTTCCTTACAGGCAGTAAGCTGTCCAGCAGTGGTTATGAGGTAGCTTCTGAAAATGAAGAAAAGTTTTTTGCATTGTAATAGCCTAAGAATTGCGTGTTCTGTGCTTCCTCTCCTCCTCAGCAGGCAGCAGAGACAATTACTTCTCTCCCTTTATCTCTCGTGCTTTATGAACTGCTGCATTCTTGGTCATGTTGACTGGAGCTCAATCCACATTTTCTATACCCTAAACTTTGGGAGCTCTGGTCTGACCACAGGCCTTACTCGTTAATGCTCCTAAATAACAGGAAATGATCATCCTGTTGTTAATCTGTAGCTGCATTAAATTCTGTACTTACGATATTGACTAGGTGATTTTAGTACTGTTTGTAAAGTAAAATTATGTAAGAGAGAATACATATATTTCATTACTACTACTTTAATTTTTATACAAGCACTTCTTAGATGAGCTTAATAGGTAACAGAAGCCAGAATAAATAAAAATTAATTTGTTAAGGAGCTTTATGTTGTACGTCATATAATCTGTCTTTAAAAAATGTGTGTGAAATGCAGTTACTTATGATCATTAATAATAAAGTTGCTCTTTAAAGTTAGACATGTTTGCCAGCTAATCAGTTCTTGTATATTCCTGTACTGCTACATTCCTCTAAGTTTGTCTACGAGATGTACAAAAAGCTGGTTTTGATTGAAATGTCTTTCTAATCTGGTGATACATTTATGTACAGGCACAGAAATAAGTGAAAGGGCATCAAGGAAATGTTACTATTTAAGCAAAATTTGACTGGGATGTTCCTGTAAATTAACAGAGCACTGGGGTTGCTAAACTTGGCAGAAGTGAATGTCAGAGTTGCATGTATATGGTGTTTGAAGGAGTGCTCATACATAGTAAATGATCTAAATACTCTTAAAGGACAGGTAGTGTATTTTACTTTGATTTAGCAAATATCAGCCCTGGGGACAGTGTTATAAATGCTGTGTGCTGTTTGCAATGATAGTTAAATTGATCTGTAGGCTTACAGTGCTATTCCAATGAGGGGGAGAAGTCAGCAGGTCGGTTAATATGATCTAGACTTCATTTGTATGTTATATCTTGTCATATGCTGTTTAACAGTCCACCTTTCCCTCACAGGAGCAAAATACTAAGTAATGGCTACAGAAACATCCTCCTCACCAACCTAACAAAAATTATACTTCTGTGAAAGTGCTTTTTGATACAAATCCACTTGGTAGTAACTGCACTACAGCTGATGTGATACTGATTGGCTGGTTGAATTTTGTGGTTTGGGGGGAATTATAACTTGTCTGTACAGCTGATTATAACTGCTTTCTTTGTAAATACTATATTTGAATGTAGCTAATGAAGATGATGTGTGGGTTTTTCGGTAGTGGAGTCTTTGTACATTCTAATATAAGCAAATTTATACATCATGTCTTCTTCAGTTTTAATTTGCCTTCAAAGTAATGTGCTCAGGGTCAGTATGTCTGGTTTAGATTCTTGTTTCAGTAACTTTTTCCTGCATCTTTATTTATAACTAAAAAATATTTACCCAAAATTGTGTTGACTGTGGCATCTGAACTTAACTGCTGATTTGGTCAGCTTAGTATTTGGACGAAAGTCCACTCAAGTTAAAAAGATAGTGTGGTGTCTGTCTGCTGTTGAATGCTGGTGTATACCTAGCAGGTGTCCTTATTGTTTGAAAATAGATTGCATGTGGCTGACTGGTATGAGTGAAGTTAATTGTCTAAATTGATGTGTGTGATGGGAGAAAAATGTCTTCAACATTCCAGCAGCTTCTAATGAGGCATGTGGGGGACAGAAGGAACAGAGACCATGTTCAGTTTTCCTGGCAGTTAACGGAGTTATGCAGATGGGGAATTCTGTAAAACTTTTCATTGCCACATCCCAGCACTCTTTGTTCAATATATAATGTTCTTCAGTATGGTCTGAATACTCTCAGCCGTCGTCTTTTGGAACAAACAACTCATTTAACCTTATGGGTGCATATGTATGGGCAAGCTTCAACCTAAATAAATGTTTTGAAACTGTGTAGTGGTCCTTTGCTTGGTGCACTAGGCCATTGGCTTTGCATCTGACTTTAGCGTGGAGCCGGGTCATGATGGTTTAAGTGTGGTTTTGCCTGATGAGCTGAAATATTACTTTGAAGCCATTTTTATTGGGGAATGATCCAGTGTTTTGTAGAATAATATGACTTTTTTCTTTTTTAGTTACGGTTGGGGTAAGGTGCTTGACCAAAGACTGGAAGCAGTGTAAAAATAGCATGTTCAGAAGGATTTGAGACTCTCTTGTGCTTAAAAGGAGGGTTGTCTACCCCTGGAAGTGGGATTTGTCTCAGTTTTGGCCTCCTGAACTGTTCATCGGAGAAAAGGCATTTCAAATACCTGTTTCAGAAAGAGAAATGATTCCAGTAACCACTTGTATCTGTATCCATATCCCACCAATCTATAAAAATAGTTCCATCTAAATGGAGGAGAAGTTGTTCATTCTAAGAGGTAAAATGCTGTCTTGAGTTTACTTGACAACATATGTTTGCCAGTAGAAGCAGAGGGAGAGTTCCATTTGAAAGTGTTGTCATGGTTGAGGTGCAAAGATTTTAGGTGTAGACTAAAGAAAGTTGTCTGAGTCTGAAATATGTGTAAGGCTCTCTTCGTTCGTAAAACCTTGAGGGAGTGCATGCCAATTAAGGGGGAAAAAAAATCATTCCTTAAGAAGGCATTATCTGAAACACATGTGCAAGTACCAGGCCCCGCTTCACCTGTTTATTGAAGGGGAATGTGTTGTCTTTTCTGCTCCCAGTCAACTTCTAGACCTAGAATATCCCGCTTGGAGAGAGAGCCACAGGGCAAGGCTAGGTTGCCCATCTTCTAGCACCCTATCAAAAACCAAACCTGGGTAAGCTGGTGAAGTCTCTGCTGTGAAAGAAAATCAACCCTTCTCAGGATCAAAAGAAACCACTTCAATGGTAAGTCACAAGAACCCTAGTACTACTTCCGGGATGACTGTTACGGGTGAACTTCTTCCTGAAGTCCTGTAGTAGATTATGTTGGCATTGAAAAATGGTACGCTTAATATTCCAACAGAGTATTCATTTGTGTTCATTGAAATTCAGGCCTCCTGCTAGGACTTTGAAGGCTCTCATTTTGTCAAAGCAGATTTGAAATGGGAAGTTCCTTCTATACACATAATAAAGTTCCTTCCTTCCTTCCTGCGCAGCTGGTTAATCATTGTAGTAGAAGTCTAAGCAGGCAAATCAAACTGTCTCTGAAGTTCACTGATGACTTTCTCATTTTAAATCTTACTGATAACTTAGTCTTAGTTGCAAATAATGTAACTTTTATTTTACTGATGAATGAATTCTTGCTGAGGTTTTGTCTCAACTGGAACAACACAGGGACTAAAAGAATGCCAGTGTGGTTCTTCGATGACAGAGGTAATGTTAAACAAAAAGGAAAGGAAGATTAACTTCTGGAGTATTTCTTCTTTAATTCAGACATAATAGGGAGAAGTAATATTTCTAGTCCTGCACCTTGTAAACCAGAAGGCTCAAAAAATGACAATTTAATCTAATCTTACCTAGGAAAGAACTAAACCTGCATTTTTAAAAGCATTTAGTAGTTGCAGAAATACATATTTTTGCCCCCTTAGAGCCATACATAAAATGTCTTTTAGCAATAAGCGACATAGTGGAGACTGCCTTTCATTGGAAATCTGTTATTGTAACAAGTTTTGGTAGTAGTAAGAACATCTCTTAAGTTAAAGCAAGTGAAGACAACGCCTGGTGCTTGTTCCTGTGAAATCTGTTGCTTCACAAAGCATGACAATTTTGACGTATAAACATTTTTTCTGCTTCAATAAGAAAAGAAAGCAAGTACTCCTCTGTTTATGTAAACAGATAAGTTGTTTTCAAGTCTTCTATCCATGGATATACTAGGGCCCTGACAGTAAACTGAACTGACAGAATTTTTTTCTCATAGCTGTATTCCTATATACTTTAAAAAGTAATCCTTCAGTACGATTCTTCATTTTGCTACCATAGTATGTAATGAAGTTTACAAACTTAAACCAGTGTTGAAGGGAGAGTGAGATAAATCTTAAAAGCCAGTGTTTCAGGTTTTTTCTTAAGAAAAAGAGTAATGTGTTTGTTTCACTTGAGTGAAAGTGATGACTATCAAATTATAAAAAGGATAAGGTTATATAATAGAAAAGCAATTTTATTCATAAGAACAATATAATAGGCAATTTTATTAAAAAATGGAGGTGACACATACAAGCAAAGTAGAGGTAGAGGTTTCTTATTGCCTGAAAGCTGAAAAAAATGTTAGAGGCAAAACTGCTAAATAGAAATTATACCAGCATCACTTTAGTGCTGGTAAAAATAATATTATTGTAATTGGATACAGGGGACTTAAAAGTTGTCATTGTAGGTTTTAGTTTCAAAGATTGAATGTTTTTGTTTTTATTTGTTCTAGAATTTGTAATTCACATGCTGAAGGTCTCACAAAGAACAATACTAATAGATAAAATGTAACTTTTCCACAAAATGTGCCAGCAATCCCTGAATATGCATTTATACATGAACCAAAGGCTGGTTCAAAGATCTTGAAAAAATGCTTGAGTACAACTGAATGGATAATGGAGAGGAAAAAAAGAACTTTCCATCTTTTGTGGTTGTCTCACTTAATAGGGAAGAGCAGTCTTTAGAAATTGTATTCCCATATTAGCTGGTGCAGGTTTTAAGCTTTTTGGCTACTGATTTAACTAGACATCACTGTCAGGATATAACATAGGAAGTATTTATTAAGAAACAAATGGGAAAACCTTTTCTTGCAATATATAGGTGTTATGGGTTCAGCAGCAGCAGTAATTTTTCTCCTTTGTAGTAGTTGATGCAGCACTGTGATTTTTTTTGTTTTTCAGCTTGGGAACAGCACTGATAACACCAGTGTTTATAGTTACGGCTTAGAGTATTTAGGCTGACAAAGGATATTCTGAGCCTCATGCTCTACCAGGGAGGAGGGGAAGCTGGGAAAAAGCCATGAGGAAGCAGAAACAGGACACCTGACCCAAACTAGCTAAAGAGGTATTCCGTACCATCATGCCCAGGATGTAAAACGGAGGGCAGAGACCAAGAAGGGTGGGGGGTACACTGCTTGGTCGGGCTGGGTGGTAAGCTGTTGTATTCTTTCCTTGTATTTGCCTTGTCATTATTATTATTAGTGGCAGCAGTAGTGATTTATGTTATACCTTAGTTACTAAACTGTTCTTATCTCAACCTGTGGGAGTTGCATTCTTT
>JASSUY010030686.1:80284-116878 GCA_032466535.1 Forpus xanthops | reverse complement strand
TCCATCCTGCAGCATGTCTGGCAGCACAGCCAGGGATGAGTGTGGCAGTGGAAATTCGACCCTTGGGGCTGAATGCACCCAGAGGCAGTATGTTGGCAAGCAGATCCCAGTCTCCAGAGCCAAGTCTCTGCAGATACTGGTGGGAAAGACACACATCTGGAGTTGTCTGGAATTGGCACAAATTGCTGCGGACAAAGAGGAGAGAAAGGAAGGGTTTTAAGGAAAGTGGAAAGAACACTTCTTACGCATTTCGCTTTCTTTTCCATCTGCTTGTGTGATGTTGCTGTGAGCTGTTAAACAGCTGCAGTGCTCTGCCCCAGAAGGGACTGTGTTTCAGTAGAGATAGAGCATGATTCCTACAACTAAGTGCTTTGGGAGCACTCTAGAATGAAAGGGCTAATAGGAATAATGTTTCTCTGATTTTTGCTAAATACACTTGGGACTGTGTCAGCTGAAGAAGTAGTCAGCGATGCTGTTCTTGCTTCTCAGACCTGAAGCCCCTGGCAGGCAGTGGGTATTGCTGGGTGTTTCTGACTCCTCCTTTGCACAGGAGGTGAATCCCTCTTGTCCTTTGCCTCCCAAGCAGAACCTCCCAACTCTCCCATGCTGGTTCAAGGACAGCAGATAACTCAAGCAAAAGGTGTTTGCAGACTGCGAGACTTTGTAGTGAAGGAGGACAAGGAGGAGGAGGAGGAGAAGGAGTGAATGTATTGTGATTGCCAAGGACTGAACAGAAGAGCATTTTTTTTTGCATCCATTCAGACGCTCAGCTATTTCCTGCGTTGTTCCTGCAGTCAGCATGCTCCACCTGCTTTTACTTAACCATTTCCTGTTTATGGCTTCCAAAAACTTTCTGGTGAAATCACTGATCTGCCACAAGATCAGTCTTACAGTCCCTTTTGGACAGGCTTCACTGGCTTCTTTTCCTCGCTCTTCAGTACACAGACATTTCAGCCCAAGGATCTGTGTGTTGTGTGTGCATGCAGTCAGTAGTTGCGGCAGAAAAGTATGTGCTCCCTCAGTATTCTGTATGTTTCTGTATGCCCTTTTTTTGCTTCTAATGCTTGCTGCTTACAGCAAATTTGGACAATGAAACAAGCAGTAGCACTGAAGGCATGTTCCCCTTTCTGTAGAATGGAGGGCTCCAGATATTCAGAGAAAATACTCTTCCCTTTACTTTCAAGATCTTAAGAGCTCTCTCACAGACAAGGGATTTGTTCCTTGAATAGCTTGCCCAAGCTTCAGATTATTGTCAAGCTTTGAGAACAGCGAGGCAGTTTGTTCTGATCTGTGGTTCAGTTTCTCAAATGTGAATGGCAAGGTGTGAGGAGCAGGAAGGATCAACCAAAGAAAAATAAATCTCTTCCTTGAAGTGTAGATGGCTCCCAAGAGTCCCTATCTCACACTTAGTCACACGTCTTGTAGAAATCACTAGAAAAGCATGCATGCTTCAGGTCTCCTCTCCTTAGCCGTACTATAGATAACACTGCAGCCACCACTAAAATAAAACTTATTTGTCACTGCTTTTGCTGTTTGTTTACTTTATTTCTCTCGTGGAGCAGTGAAAATAGATTCTTCAGTTTCCTCCCTGATTCTCATGCTCTTGCACAGTGCTGCAATGTTTGGGTTGCGGTGAGCACTGCAGGGGAATGTTCCCTTCTTAAAATAAATCGTGGAAACATTTCTGTTGGAATCAGGGTTTGTAGAAGTTGGGTGTTTTTTTGTTTTTGTTTTTAAGAAGCAGAACATTGAGTCAACTTTGACCTGACTTCATATGCCTTGAAAGGGAACAGGGTTGTGATGCATGTTCGTATATATCTACTGACATGTGTGCACATGTGTGTGTGTCATAACAGGATACATGGCAGTTATACTGGTATAACTGAGCACTGAAGTCATCTTCTAAGAATGCTGGATATATCGGCCCTGTCTCCAGTAGACAGGTCTGCAAATTCCTTAACTAGGCCTACTAAAACTTAGCATAAGCCAAGATGCTTAGTCTGCTGACTTAGGCATGGGAGGCACAAGGTCTATAAGCATTCACTGGCACTGTCGCTAAGCTGTTTCACACTCCTGCAATTGTGTTGATGGGCTCACACTCACAAACATTTCTAAGTATTTGAAGAATAACACTAGACAGCCCCCATTTTAACTGTAACAAATAGGTACAGGTAGTGCTTCAGTATGGTCTGGGCATTGCTGATGTCCAGGCAACTGTTTGCTGTAGGCATAGCACAACCCCACTTAGACCAGAGTTTGCCTTCAAGCTGCCTGTGAGCAGCTTTTGAACTTTCTTTTTAATCAGGAAAAGGAAGCAGTTGTTTTCTGCATAGAAGTGTCTTTCAGATTGCCTGAAGTATGTAAAATGGTTATTTTGGGTCACATCCAGCCCAATTCATTCAGTAGTTTGTGTCAGGGTACTTGTCACCAGTGGCATTTGCCCTGGGTGAGTCACACCCACCCAGGCAGTCATCTGAGAAAGCTCTCATATCTTTTTCATTTTCATTTTACAGGGTACAGCCTAGTAAATTCATTACTGTATTGTACCACACAGCTCTTCCTACAGCAGTGGCTTTTCTTCTAACCAGCGTCCAGCCCGAGAGGCAGCTACTTCCAGAAAAGACTCTGGTTCAGTGCCCGTCTTTGTTTTCCAGATGTTTCTTTTGCCACGCTGCTTTCCAGTTACACTGCAAATGTGGGTACACTCAAGATATTTTTGCCTCCTGCCTCCGCCCCAAAAATGGAGGAAAGCTGAACAGTACAAAAATATAGCAAGAATGAGACCCTCGAGGAAAGTGGCTGGGAGGTGTAGAGGATGGCACAGGACTCTTTCCAGGAAATGGGTAGAAGGTTCATCATATGAGTCACTGAAACCTTAGATGACTAAATTCTTGAAGAATAAACTGTCAGGAATATGATACTGGACAGGACAGTTGCAGGGAGGGAGAAGAAAACTTCTTAAATAGCTCTTGTTTAGTTGTTTGTGATTCATTCCTGAGGAAATTGCTGTGTGGCTGGTCAGGGCCGGGGGCAGCGTGCAGGCAGTGCCAGCCTGTGCAGAGGCAGCAGGTGAGGCTGCTCCGGTGCATAGCCTCACCGCTCCTAGCTCCACTGCTCCTGCCAGAGGGGATCAGGAGTACCCCATAAGTGCTCCATAAGTAAATAAAGAAGACAGGGTCACTAGTGCATATGCACCATTTGAAACAATTCACATCTTCTTTAGTATATCAGCAGCTATGCGACCAAAAGGAAATGAAGGTATTGAAACTGTGATTCTAAGCTTCTTTTAAAAACTTTTCTGCCTCTACCTGCTCCAACCAGCAAACCAAGTTGTATCAATAAAATTGGCCCAAAGCTCTGAAACTGGGTTTCAGAAAAGGTCTTAAGATCTTAGATGCCAGTAACAACAGAAGCAGTCAAGAGTCCCTCCACAGCTACCTCCAGAGGAGCTAAACCAGCATTAGCAGTGGCAGAAAATGTTTGCAGTAGTATTTGAGTGTGGAGAAACCCCAGTGTTCCAGCTTGCTGCTGCCAGTTCCCATTTTGGTGAGTTTGACCCAGAGCATTTAACATTTGAACATCAGTCCTGCCTGTGTCTTATAATGCTGTTTACATAATGATTGCTCATTTGGTTCCCATTAAATTCATGGTATTTATTCTGCAAACCATTGCTTGTAAAAATCAAGCCACCCAGTTTTTCATTAGATTGTAATACAGGAAATAAACAGTCTGTCTGTAGGATGCACACTATAATTCTTAAGCAGAGAATAGGGGGCTTTTTTTTCCCCTCTCGGACCTACCAAGTTCAGAAGTAAGAATGAGAAAGATCTGTTAATGGTTGCTGAATCTGTCTCCTACAAAAACACAATGTAGCTGCTCCCCAGCAGACGTTTCTCAGATGCTATATTGATAAAAAGTCTCCAGTTCTTCACAGTCAGAGCAGTAAGAATCATCTTAAAATTGTAGAACTGGCAGGTATGGCTCTCACAGGTCCTCCCAGCACCACTGCCTTTCGAGGCAGCACACAACGGTTCCTTGTATTATATATACCAGCACTTTGAAGAATTCCGTTCCAAATGTCTGAAACAATGGGGGTTTCACCACTTCCTGTGGGAGCCTGCTCTGCAGTCTAACTCATTCCACCATCTGGAGCATTTTCCTGAGTGTCTGCCTGCTTTTAACTCTCTTCTAATTGTGCACCCACTATTTGCTCTTAAAGGCAGCTCACCAAAATGTTCTGTTGTGTGAAATTCATGTTACATGGTGCTTTTTTATTTTTCATGAGGGTCAAGAAAACCCTAAAAGTTTGATAGTAGCTTCTCTTTGCTTTTTCTTCCTCAGAAATAATAATAAGTAATTAATAACATATTACTGCTTTTCTAGCCATTCATCTCAGCAATTTACAAGGAAGGACAACATTGTTGTACTCTTTTCACAGATAGGAAAAGATGAAGCACAAGGGCAGGAAACAACTTGCCCAGGATCATTCAATGTGCACATGGCAAGACTTGGATTTTTAACCAGATCTCCACAATAGTGCCCTACTTTTATGTTTTTACTCTTGTTTTTCTTTTTGGCCCAGCCAGTTCCCCTTGGCTCTGTGGAAGTCCTTAGGAAGAACAAGCTTTCCATGAACTTTATTCAGCATTGCCATGCTGTAACTGAAGGGTCAGCTTGTTGAATATTTAACAGTTACTATCTTTCTGATGTGTTGGTTAGGCATCCTAATTAAGTAGTGATAAATAAAACCAACAAAGCATTTTAAAAGACTGATTCAGTCCCTAGGGCATCCAAGCTGAATTTCCTTCAGCAAGCATGTGTTTTTCCAGTTGCAGATTGTCCAGACTGAACACAGTATATATCAAGCACATTCTTATCAGTACATTGCAGGGAGATTTCCTTCCTCCTCAGTGCCACCATGCTTACTTCACCTGTTGTATTTCCCTTAGATATGGTTTTTGGTAAGTGTGTTTCTCAGAATCTGGATAGTTGCTGATTTATAAATCTTCCAGTCTGGAACAATCACACCACGATCTGTACAACAGGATGCATTGGGTAAGAGAGAGGCCAAGCACTGAACAGGTTCACCTGGGTAACAGAAGTAGTCTGGCCTTAGCAGCACAGAGCCCTCCACAGGCTGCTAGCAGAGAGGTGGTTTCTCCTACCTGCTTTAAAGCTTCTGCCTGTCCAGCCTCTCATTTCAGTGAATATCTTTAGTGGGACTAGATCCACCTGAGCACATGGTAAGACAAGTTTAGTTCCTCTGCTCTCCAGGGGAATGACCAGGGAAGGCAGCCAGAGCAATATACTTGCAATCTGATCATAGGTGTCTCGTAACTGCCCCACACTGATCAGATACTGAACTTACAGCACCCATTACATGCGAGGTTCAGTACCGTGCATGGATTGAGAAATGTAACATTAGAGCTCTGTGTAGGACAGAATTATATCTGAGGGACAGCACATAGATCTTCCTGGCTGCTAACCATGTTCAAAGTATATCATTAGGTGAAGCCATTGCCATCTGTGTTATTCCTCCCACTGCTCTTTCAGGCCTTCTTAATTCCAGATATCATTGAGCCAGTATCTGAGGATTTACCGAAAGCTGCAAGACTGCTGTAGGTCACAGAGCACACTGTCTTTGCTTTCAGACTGAGTTTGTGAAATTACCAGCAGTGTCACGCTTATGCATCCTGGCCATGTGAATAGAGGAAGCTAAGAAGCAACAATAGATTACATAAAGCAGGGAAATCCCCCTCAAACTTCTCCCAGACTATCTCAAACTGAAGTTGATTTACATATGTACAGTACAAGTAACTTCGCAGTGGCTTTTAGCCCCATGAAAAAGTTGTATGTGTTTGCCTATAATCATTTAGGCCAGTTCCACCAGTTGCAACTAAGCTTCCTTATACAAACCCTATTTGGTGGAAAATAGACCTTAGTGAAAACCAGAGAAAAGCTATAGTACCTTGTAGTTGAAACCTCTATGGCCAACCTCTTTACAAAGTCTGAGGTTCAAATGGCCTGAATTCCTGAGTGATGCTGTTTAAAAAGCAGTGGTGTTAAACAGACTTCCAAAGTTCCTGTGATTTTTTTAAACATCATGATTTAATAATAAAGAAAAGTAAGTGAGCAAGAAAAAGATAGCATATTTACTGGGTTATCTCAGGCTCAGAAATGTAGTTGCCTAATATGACATTACAAAAACCTTTTACAATATCTTTGATGCACTAAGAATGACAATGTTTATAAACCTAGTGCATCATGACTACAGAATGCCTAAATTCTTCCTGAAGACATATGTTTTCTTTTCCGTTGCAGAGAGAGTGGGCTTTTGGAGTTTGGGGGTTTTGTTTGTTTGTTTTAACAGGATAGGAATATAAAGTTTCCAAAGGCTTGCTAAGAGCTGTTTCTTTGGAAAGAATTTGCTCACCAGCTCCCTTTCCTAGCTTTCTATTGAAATGAGTTCTTACACACATTTTCTGCCAGCTCTCTCACTAAAGTAGACAGGTCATAGAAAACTGTATTGATTCTTTAGGCTCTCACAGTAAATTCAAGAAAGGATTTCCTGTACGTTTTCTGGGTTGCCAAGCCAGCTTTACACTAGAATTAAGTATAGTTGGCAGTAAATTTCAAATCTGTTTTAAACAGTGTTAGAAGTGCTTTTGTAAGTATAGCGTATTTCCCTTGAGGAATTCATCAAAAGCATACTGGCAAAAGTGGGGTTTGTTCTACCTGCATTAGGGTTATCATCATTGTCAGTATAGACAGTAGGACCAGTTGTATGAGCAACTCTTTTCTGGTGTAGTTGCTTTTCATATAGTTAACAAATAGAGAGGAAGAGGAAAACTGAGACCCAGCTTCCCGTGACAACCTGTGTAAGCCTTGTGTTTCTTCTACAGTACCACCTCTGTTAATATTAATAATGTCATGGCCTGTTGCAGTGGAATGCCTTGCCTTTCACCCTTCTCCTTTCAGCTTTATTGACTTTCTTCAAAGCTTTGATACAGAACAATAGGAATCATGCCAGGTATGAACTGACTCCTCCATAGAGTCCTTTAGGGAGCTGCAGTTTCCCTGTGTTATGATGGAGCTGGTCTCAATGAGTCAGCTGTAGAGATAGGAAGAGAACTGCATATTTGAATAGGCCTGGGACACCTTGCAGTGCAGCTAATAGTAGCAAACATAAGGACACGACACGATCTGACAGATGATTCATTGGTACCTTGGATATTTTAGTCCTCATAACTGTGTGTTTCTTCAGTCTATGTTCTTTTCATCACTTTGCAGGTTGATCAGGAAGGCTTTAATTTTGTTTTTTATTATCTCCTCTCGCAAAACCCAGTCAATTTTCTACATAAGATGTCTAATCACAATAATATAATATCCTCTATTTACACACAAAACTTTATCCCAAAGCACTTTACAGCCTGACACTGATGGGACTAAGATTAGAAAAGGAGCAGCTCATACTGGTTAGGAAGCAGACTCTGCTCTCAGCATAGGTATTAGTAAAGCATATGGGATAGAACCACGGTATTTTCTATGAATACAAATTACTTTGCTAATAGTAGGAAAATATACATGTGTAAAATGTGCTCCACTTAACTCTAGGAAATGTATTTGAACTGTAGAAAATAAGCTGATAAGAGAATATCAGTCCTCTTGCACATCCCATTCTCTGTTCATAGGCAATGACTAGAAAAAAAAGTTTTGCTGGAAAATTAGGGTGATGCAAAGGTCTCAGCAGTTACATCATGGCCTTTGGAAAGCTCTGCCAAAGGATGGTAGAGGGACCTGGCATGGTCTAAGGTTTGACTCCAGAACACAAGAGCGGCATCAGATACTTTGCCAGCCAAAATGAGGAGAGTCTGAACACTGGTAACTAGGAGGATAGCCAGAAAAAGAATCATTGCATGTAAGTCAATCCATTTTCAGCTAGTCTGTGGAATTATTTCATACTGAAGTAATTACCTTGATTTGTTTTATGGATTAAAAGGATTTTCTAGTGGTGGTTCATTGGAGGAAACGATGACTTTGTGATACCATTCTGACACATCAGCATTGAGGTGTCTGTATTGTGTGTTTCAGACGGAAAGGATCAAACAAATCTAACCTGGGAAGGAACCAATCCTGCCCTGCAGACCATACAAGTGAGGAACACCACCTTGAAAGATACTTGATGCTGCCTTATCCAGCACTACTGGCAAGACTTCAAGCAATACATCCTATCTATAGAAGGGACAAATGAAACCTTCACTAAGAAATGAACGAGTGACAACACTGGTTTTCAAAAATATGGTGAAGCAGATAGTGAGCATTCTTCTTGTCTCTTTAAAGACTTCTTTAAAACCATGTGCTGTTCTTTGGGGAGGGGGAGGGCGCGCTTAACTCTGAACTTAGGAAAATCCTGTATTTTGTTCAGGTTTATTTAAGTGACTTGGTAATGAAAGCCTCCGAACAGCACACATGCTACTGAAGAAGCATAGGCCACACGTCCCTTCCTAATTTATCCCATTACCTCACCAATTTGGAGGAACTGACAGTCAAACATAATTGTGCTTGGTGTCCACAGCCTGTAACATAGTGAAATATTTGCTTCTGCTTTTCAAGAGAAATTACAAACTCACTCACTTGCTCAATTGACAAGCAGTAGTTCAGTGAGGTTTTATTCCTGTAATGCACTTGAAAATCATCAGAGATGATGTAACAGAGTTGCTAATAGCTAAACTCTGACAGTATAGAATGGAATGAGAACAGGTAGCAATCGAAGTGGTGGGAAGATTGATGTGTAGTACAGCTGCTTAGCTTCCTCTGTCTTCAAAGTGCTTTTAAAGTATTCACAACATGACAGCAAACCACAGAACTATTTACTCATCTTACAGACTTAGAGAATATGACTTGCTCAAGGCATCATTGGCTGTGCTGTGATCAGGTTCAGGTTGTTCCTGGCTCTCAAGCCTCCTGTGCCTAAGAGAAAGCCATGGGTTCACTTAGTGCTGACTGCCAACGTACAGTGGCCATTGGTCTGAGAGGCTTGTTCTGTCCTCTGCAGTCACTGGGGAAGCCTCCCAGAGCAAACTCTTGAAAAGCAGACTAACCTGTACAGAGATATGGGAGGTCTGGAGAACTGCTGAAGTGGCTGTAGGTAATCCAGCAAGAAAATTAGTTGCAGTGGGGCCGCCTGTGGCAATGAGGTGAGCAGGTTGAAATCTGCTGTTTTGTAGGCAGCCTTTGAGTGATCAGAGAGTTCCTGGGGAACACGTGGCCTCTATTGAAAAGTACTGCATACTTTTACTGCGGCAGTGCAAGAGGCTGAAAAGCTGATGGGATGTGGCAGCTGATGTCATGTCACTCCCAGCCACCAAACACCATGGCATGGAGCAGACTACTCTGCAGCTACCTACTTACATGACTGCTCATGCAGCTTCAGGCTCTCCTTTAACAAGGAAGTTTCCATCACAGCAAGGAAGCTACTCCATTTCAGTAAGGTACTTTTAAAAGCTAATGCATTTCACCTTGGGGAAGAGCAGTTCTCCAGCTTCAGTGTTAACAGTTTTGTATTTTGAAGAGACCTTTGTAAAAAAATAGTTTTCATTTTGTTTTAACTAAAGTTTAGGTTTTCTTCTTGGCAGTGCTGCACTACTGGCCATTCAGTCAAACCCTGCTGAACTTGCTTGTAGCCATTTTATGTGGATATCTTGTAAATATTTGGTAGAGCACTCAGACACAGAAGTGTTTCTTGCTCTTAGAGTCACATGCCTGGTTCCAGGAACTTTCAGAAGCACAAAAGGCTGAAGGCAGGGAAAATTCCACTGAGATGCATTTGAGACTCCAGGGAGCAACTGCATACTGTTTAGACTAAAATTTCTCATTGCTGCCTCTCCCTTTTTTAAAAAACATGCAAGGATAGAGAGGAGAAGCTGGAGGGTAGGGGTTTTTTTAATATCATAAATGCCAAAATGCAAGCATTGTTTTCACTCATTTCGCTCACATTGCAGGACCATTTGCAGACGGAGAGGGAGATAAGCTTTTTAATGCTCTCTGCATACCTGGGAAATTTCCATCCAGTTTTAAAATGTTTTATAAACATTGATGAATTAAAGCTTAATCCCCTTCTTCTCAGCCTGTGAAGCAAGTACTAAATACAGTTTAAAGACAGGGCTCATGAAACTAGGAAGGTTGTGCCTTGCCTGAAGTCACACAGGCAGCATGGCAAAAGGGCTTAGGTCTTTGCATCCAGGCTTTTGACCTTACACCAAAAATGCACATTCCCTCCCTGTTCAAAGCTTGCTGTACTTCCCCTTCTGGGATACAGTGAACACATGCTGGCATCACACCTTGAGATAACCTTGTTTTTTCCCCTTGGAACAGAGAGACTACTCACAGCTGCTGTCCCATGGGATTAAGATGTTGAAAAGATCGGAGAGGGATGTGAGGGGAATGGAGAAGAAGCATGTCACAGCTCCGTCTGCCTTTGGGTGTGTTCTACCTCCTCTGCTGCCAGTGAAGTTAGTGTACTATCAGGAGCAACCTCAAACATTTTTGTATGTGCTTCCATATAATATTCAAGCAGAATCTGCTTCCATATAATATTCAGGCAGAATGTGCTTCCATATAATATTCAGGCAGGACTGTGGTAAAAATGCCATAATCAAAGAGAGAGCTTAGCTGACAAGAAAATTGGGCACATGAGCCAGTTAGTCACTCCTGTAGTGAATATACGTGATTTCATTATCCTTCTGTATGTGACCTGCATTTCTTACTGCTGCTTATTATCAGTCCTATAACTACTGCTGCAGCCATCTCTTTCACCTCTTCAGAAGAGAGGGATAATCCATCAGCCAGTTTCTCTCCAGTGGTATGAGTCAGTTTTTTTCTAGGGGGATTAATGGTCAGTGGAAGAGTTCTTCCCAACAGAGCTGTGCAAACAGCAGTGTACACATGAGTCATGAAGTGGAAGAGAAAGAAACAGATCTATAGATTTAAAGGTTTTGAATTATTTCTTTTCCCTTAGCTTACCTTGTCCACACCAATTGATAACCGGACATGCAAAAGCTGGAAATGTATTGGCAGTGACTGGCATAAGCAGGACTGAGAGCTTCTCCCACTGTGCAAACAGACCTGAGGTCAGTCAGCCAAAGCCAGATCAGTGTGTACCAGCAATTCCAGCCCTCATAGGGGAGAGATGCTGGGAGAAAAATCAGATTACAGTGCAGCAGCCCCCTCCTGTCTCTCTTATGACCCTGCGGTATGTCCCAGCACTGGGGCCTTTGGCCTCTTCATGCCATTACCTTCTATGACAAGGCCCCAGCTCTAGTCCTTGGGTATGATTCTTTTATAGCACCCTTTCGTGCAGAGGATCCAGGCTCACTTCAAATGCTATGCACAGTGCTTATTTCATTCCCTGCTGAAAGGCAGCCAGGCCTGAGGTGGAACATGGCAAGCGCTTCACCGCACCTGGCAACTCCATGCAGCTGCTGAAAACAAGCAGGGAAGAAAGTGGCATACAAACACAGGGGAATTTTCACATAGGCAGGATGTAATTAGCAAAGCTGGAATTTGGCCAGAATGTTGGGGTTAAAACTCTGGCTTGCAGGTAACACACTAGGATCTTTCAGCATTCAAATGCTCAAGATCTCCCGTTTCCATCTTACCTGGAAGATGTCAGAAGACTGTTCCCTATTTAATGTTCCTGGGCAGCTCTCGAACTTCTGACACAAAGGAAAAAGTGTCTAATGGTGCTGCACCTGCAGTGCTTCTCCACCAGCAACTACCCACCACAAACGGCATCTGAAAGGATCACATCCTGACAGGACTATGGCTGCATCACAGTAAAACATGCCAGAGCTGCCTCCGTGCCTCCAGATTCACTTCACCCTTAACTCTCATTGCTCAGTTTTGAGACCCCAAATCCCCACCTAACAGAAAGAAAAGATGGCATAATTAGGGCAACCCATCACACATAAAACATGAGAGAGAATATTACCATAAGGTGCTGCTTCAACCTCATTCTTTGCCACTTAAAATAGCACCAATTTGGTATTGGACAAGAGAGAATTAGCTGAAGCACTTCTCCCCAGTGCAGATGACTGAGCTTTTCCAACTGGCCTTGCCAGTAAAATACACAGAGCATTAAGAGTTCGTGCCTGCTCCCTCCTTCCAGCAAAGAAATCACGTTCAAAGCAGCAAAACATTTTTTTCACCTTCATGATCTCACTTTCCATGTAAGTAATCTTTGTGTTTACTACGAGGATGTTGATGTCCACAAAAGGTTAGGGAAGTCATTCATGAACTTCATGTGTGGAAAGTCCGCACAATGTTTCTACCACGATGTGGCCCACAATCCAAAATATAAATAATTGCAAACCTTTAACCCCATGTCTGTCAGACCTGCAGATCATGTGCACAGCTGACTTCCTCTTGTGGTGCAGTGCTTGCAAACAAAACCAGAGGTGTTCCTGCCATACAAACAAGCATAATCTCTTCATCAGTAAGTCATAAAAAGAGGACCCCTCCTATGCCTATGAGAGCTGCCCATATTAGCTTTTGGTTTGTTTAGGGGTTTTGTATGCCTAGGCTGCCATGCAAGTCCCCCTCTCTGTCAAGTGTTAATACAACCACCGACCAAACTTGCTGAGAGCACCTCAGTCAGTGGGGTAACAAACCTGTGGACTGACTCCAATGGCAAAGTGAGCTGGTAAAGGACAGGCAGCTGCAGGCAACAGGAAATACAGCATTAATAAATAAAATGCCTTACAGCCAGAAAGAGGAAATAAACAGCAGCAGCACAAACTGAGAGGACAGAAGAGGGGAACACAGCATAACTGTGGTACAGGAATCACTGCATTACAGTAAGCTTATTTCTACAGAAATCTGTCCCGATTTGTTATGTGTTCAGACTGCAAAAAAAAAGTGGGGGAGTGGGAGGACTGCTCAAAGAGAGGGTCTCTATCAGAAGAAGTTGTCAACAACCGCTGTAATTAAGGAAGCAGCCAGAGCACACACAACCTGAGCCGCCGCCAAAGCGAAATGAAAGCATTTTTTGTTTGCAGCCGTAGCCCCGAAGGATAATAAAAGATGGTTCTACCGTGCCAAGTGAGGAGCTGCAGGGACACCATTTCTTGAGGGCGAATGCTCCCATCTTTCCAATATTACTTGCCATGGGGAGCTAGCAAGTTTCTCTCCTACGTGTGCTTTTGAAGCATGTGCCCGCGCACCTCCTCTGATGGCAGGGCAGCAGGCGCCTCAGAGGCCAGCCAACAGGCACGTGAGTCCCCCAGCACCATGGTAGCGATTGAGGCGGGCTATTCTGGCACTGCTTGGTCCAGATTGCCAAATCAGCCATCTCTTAATTTTCCCCCCTTGCACTCAGGCATGGGTGCACACGGCCCCACAGCATTGCCACCACCAGCGGGAGCTGCCGCATTTGGAAGAGCTGCACCCCACTCTCCTCCCAGGGGCAGCTGCAGTTAGGAGGCTCACTGGTGCCTTGGCAAGGAGCTGCATGCACAGCATGCTGGAACAGTGCTCTTCTTTGCTGCTGTTAGCATCTTTCACCCGGAACACCATGAGACCTCTGTCAGTGCGGCAGTGGGAGCTGGGGTGGGCTGGCAGAGCCAAGGACTCGTCATCAACTTTTGGGACTCTACTGCAGGGCTTTCACTGGTGGCTGTAGGAACTCTTAAGGTTCAGCAAAGGGAGAGAAGTCATTCACAAATTGCATGTGTATTTCTGAATTCGTTAATTGAGTGGCATTTGCCTTTCATCCTCCCCCTAAACCCTGTGCGCATTGCTGGCATTCTCTCCCAATCCCATATAATAATTCCCAGGTCTCCACAAGCCACTGCCTGCCAATGCAGCCCATGGTCCCTGGACCACCAGCTTGGTCACATGAAAAATTACAAGCAAAGGTTTAATGCTTTCTCTTGACCCCAGCCCCTGTTCCTGTGAATCCCCTGCAGTGTTTTCCTAATCAGGTGCCAGGGAAGCTTTGCACTGGGCAGGGTGCTAAAAAGGTGGCTATTTAGCTGCAGCATTTCCAGAGTCTTTGAGCTCTCTCCTAAACTGTAAATACAAGCAGTGGAGCCAGGTGAAGGTCTGACAAAGCTGCCATTTAGACCTGAAGGAGAAAAAAAAGAGCTGCTGCTTTCCAACCAAATGCATGTTGCTGTTGCCCCACTTTCTCTGGCCCAGGAGCCATACTAAAGGTTACTTGCTTCAACAGGATATGGAATTCACCTCTTAAAGCCTATATTCAGGGCACACAGCTATGATCCAGTATAATTTTAACCTTCACTGGGCATTGCCAGTATGTTTGTTACTAGGGAATAAAAAAGAAAACAGGCATTTTCCCTAAAGCCTTCTGTCACCAGATTCTAAATGATAATGCAGATATTTAATACATCACACAAATCATGAAAATATTATCCCTCCTACCTGTGAGACATCAGAGAAAACACGTGCTTTTGGAGAATCTCAAATGAAAGTGATTTTTTATTAAATACAGATGAAAAGCAGAAATGTTCAAAAGCTGTTTCTAATAGCCAGTGGCAGTCATTTCCTTGCCCATCACTGCAACATGAGGGAGTGCAGGTATCTCCTGCAGAAAGTTCTTGTTCTTGGCCTGATGATTCCATACAGGATTTCATGTATGTGACAGTGTATGAGTCATGAATTGCAGCTTTGGAGAGCCTGGGAGTTGTGTCTGCACTCAGGGCCCTGTGCTCATCTGGGTTTCACATGGCCCACAGAAGTGCCAATTGCACCTTTGAGCCAAACAGTTGGATAATCAAACAGCAGTTGGTTTCAGTTTTGGTTCTTTTTTTTTGGAGGGGAGGGGGAGGCTGGGTATCAGCTCCAACTTATATATGCATTTTCGTAGGTTTAAGTGAGAGTCTGTTTATACTGTTCTGGTTCCAGGGCCATTGTTACCAACAAAACTTTAAAAATTCAATAAAATTGACAGTCTTTTTCAAATTCTCTCTTCTCAAGCATTCAGAAGTGTAAGCCTGTTCTGCCTGACCAGCTGGCTAATTGTTGCTTTGCATGTTATTGCATCGCGTAATTCTTACTTGTAAGACTCCAAAATCGTAAAATCTGGGTTTTAGTCTCAGTCCCTACACTCAACTGTAACTACTGGAAAGTGGCATTTCTAATTCTTAATTATATATGGCATTTAATGTACTTTGCTTAAATTGGGTATTTCCAGCTCATTCCAAACAGGAGACTTGAGAAATCCTGCTTCTTACAGACGAGAGCATACTTGAATAATACAGGAATGACTTTTCTCACTGAAAAGCATTAACAAAACATGTATAAATACTGGGGTTTAATCAGCCAGTACTGCCTGTTTACTTAAAGGAAAAACTGATTTAACCCTTCAGGGGGGATTAAAACTACCTATAAGAATGGAGATGGGTCTGAGCACACAAAAGGTAACATGCTTGTAGAAGGAAATATGAGTTGATGATGTCTGTGCCTGTGATGAGCTGGCATTGCCCACCCTGCCACATGATAGCCAGGAGACACGCAAGAAGGATTTTCCATATCTGAAGCGCAGTGAAACGGGGGAGCCCGGTGATCACAGAATTGTCTTTCCTTCTACAAAGCACTATCTTCAGGATTCTGCTTGACATTCATTCAGTCAAATGGTTCTCATTTTTGACCTTGGTCGGCCATCTGTGAAAAAGAGTAAGTAGTGCAGCATGTGCCATGTCTCTGAAATACACTTCCTTGCCAGAAACATATGTGGCATGTTTCCTAGGCTGTGGAAAGAGTTATCATTTCCAGTCCACTAAGTTATCCTTCTTCCTCTACACCCACACCTCACCATCCCCAAACCTGAATCAAGCTGCGGTGAAAGGAACCATCATTCTGGATTGCTCTACTGTTACCTGTCAGAGGGGAGAGGATGCATGTGCACCTAACACATTATGTTGTGCATGTTTCTGAGAAGTATTGTATTCACAGTCACTTCACAATGGCACAAAAGAGAAGCAGCAAGTCAGGATGGTGCTACACAGGCACATAAGAGCCAAATCTGTGCTCCTCTCTGCCCTGCTCCTCAGAGCCATGCCCGGCTGTGCTAGCATGCTGCCAACACATACCTTCGGAGGTGCTCTGGGCCAGGGCACTGCACAGCTTGAGGAGATGCCAGAGGAGCTTTTGTCTGTGCTCTCCTGGCGGGTTTAAGAAGGGCGATTAGCATTTGGGTCAGAGTGCGTGGAGCAGCCCCGGCTGGGGCAGGAGAAGTCACACTGCGAGGCCACACTTGAATATGGCCACTTCATGGCACTGCCCTGCGCACAAAGCCTACTTGTGTGGGGCGCGTCCCATCATGCGTCACGCTTCAGTTGTCAGCGGCAGTCATGGGTTCCTGGGGGTGACACAATAACCCCTTTATGCTTAGCAGAATAGTGAGGGAATTGTGGGAGGTCACTGGAAACATAGCGGCAAAGAAGTGGTTGGGCTTTTGTATGTCTTTCAAGGTAAGGTGCTGTGGCAGCAAAGGAGCCTGTGCATAATGCAGCAGTGAAGGTGAATGGTGGGAGTTTGGGTATCTGGATGGAGGAGGAGTTAGGGAAAACACCCAAGGAAGACCCCATGCTGTCTCTGTGCTAGCAACATCATAAAGCTGCATATTTAGGGTGACGAGTTTTACAGCAGCTCACTCTGAAGTTGGCTGCTACAGTCTTGTCACCCCACTGCCTTCAACACCAGTGCAGCCACACAAGAAATCAGCTCAAAGAGCTGATCTCACTGAAAATTAAACTGTGTTTTTTACAAAAAAAGAGCAGGTTTGCTTTACTAGAATGCCTCAAAGCTTCATTCAAAGAGAACTGGACAAATGCAAATACAAGGAATTGACCAAAACAGATAGAACTTTGGAAAAAATACTGATACAGTCAGTTTTAAAATAAAAGCTGGTTAGATCTTTCGTGCCGTATCCATCACTGTCTCCTTTGCCAACCCCTCAGCCATCCACTCCACAAAGCAGTAAGCCTAAACAATTCAGATACGCTAAGCAAAGCTATTCTGAATATGGCTTCTAGCCTAATAAGTCAGAGCCTTATCCAGTTCCCATGAAAAGCATCAGGAACGTTTCCTCCGACACTAACAGACATAAGATTGGATTGCAGAACAACCATGTAACTTTTGACCAAAAAGTGAAGTTTTTCTAAAGCACTGATAAAAGATTCATGCAGGAGAGCATGGAAACTCTGACTGGAGCAGTTGCATTGCTAAGTTTGTTTCAAGCAAGCATAATCATTTTTGTAGCTACGCTCGTTCTCACTAGTGATATGTGCTCTAAGGGGAAAATACAGACCAAACACCTTTTTACAGGAAAAAGGCATTTATAATTTCTTCATTATGGATGTACAAAAAGACTCCCCCTCTGCTGCTGGGAAAACCAGCTCCTGCTCCATAAGCACTGAAGCACATCCTAATTTTCAGAAAGCATTTGTTAGGCAAACCAGAGAGGTTTTTGTGATGCTTTCTTTTTTTTTTTCCCCGCAATTGGAGCCTTTCTGTTGATGCCAGCTGCTTAGTCGTAGGTATCTTGTGGGAGGTGGTGTCTGTCAGTGAGCCCCACGTGGGTGCCCCCTTGGCTATCTCTCATAGCCGCCCTTCTATAAATCACAGCATATTAAAAAAAAAGAGGGGGATAACACTGACATGTGAACTAATCCCCACATCAAAGAGAGCAGCTCTCCCTCCTCTAAACACCCGCCCCCCTCCTTTGCTGGGAAAAGTCTAATGCCTAGAAGGTGATTTACACAAAACTCCATCCGAGTTGTTAGGAAACTTGCAGTGCCACTTACCCGCCAACTGCAGAAGAAACCTGGGAATCAGAGTAACCACAATAGCTAGCCTGCGGCTTCCAGCGTTTGGCAATTCAGGGGAGAAAAAAAAACAATTGGCTTGTTGCAGCAGACTTGCGTGTATGTTGACTGCATGGCAGGATAGGCATGTATATAGACAGATGTAAACGTGACTAGCAGTGTGGGTCTGTATGGGCACATATACATCTGCTTGTGTCTACAAGTACTTGTATAGGCACAGGAGTACCTGTCCTGACACATACATGAACGCAAACAGATGCATACATAAATACCTCTCTCTTTAGCTCCTAGGAGCAAAGAGGGCCAAGAGGAGATATATATGAAAAACATAAGCCCATATGGGTATTCAACTGTGCATCAGCTGTCCTACACATGGAGAAGGCTACCTACCTGTCAGTAGCATATGCTCTCTTAAAGTATTCATTCCTGCCACAGGTCTGTTTTTGATCTAATGGTTCAAATGCTAGGAATATATAGATAAGGAGAATACTTTTATATAAGACAGGATTAAAACATACACTCTTTCCTGCCCTTGCCTATGCAGATGCTCCCTGTGCACTAAGCACACAAGCTACTTCCAAGTAATTGTTTCTGGAATGCAACTGAAGTGAGGAGTAACTATGTTTCTCTGGCTAAATAACTGTCTTATTCCAAATCAGCGCCAGGTCTGTGCCTGTGCTGAGCGTGCTCCTTCAGACAAAGCATATGTAGCATAGGCAAACATTTTACTGGTAGGTCTGTATTTGCAATCAATAAGCAAAAGTACCCACTGTATGTGAAATAAACTGTATTAATGTGCATTTCTGTGAGTGTATAAATGCATGCATATATAACCAACATCAGTGTTTCTGATTGATAAATTCAGCTGTGCTTGCTGCTCTCCCCTCCTGGCCCTCACACACATAGAGAGGCAGGGATGTCCTAGGGTCTCACCGTAGGGCCCCTCCCTGCCTCCAGGCCATCCCTCGCCCCAGGCCTGAGGGCCATGAACACTTTGTCTGCTTAAGCCAGCATCTCTGCCAGAAGAAGCACGTGAGGATCACTCCCAGTGCAAGAGAGTGAACTGGAGCAGGGAACAGAGCCGGGCTTAAAAAGAAGCTTCCTTTTTGTAATCATCAGTTGGTTGTAGTCCAGCTGCCTTCAGCAATGCACTTCAGTGTGATTGTGCAAGAGCTGAGGGGTAGAAGCAAGTACCCAGGCAATGAGATACCACAGCAGCTCCCTGTGATGGCAAGTGCTGGCCTAAAGCATTCCTGAAAGTACAGCGTGGAGGAGAGCACAAGGCATGCCAAGGGGTCCTGTGACAGAGGTGCACGGCATGCCGGTGGGGGACAGGCAGAGACCAAAGCTTTTGTTGTTCAGTTACAGGCTCCCTCCATGGAGATGTGCAGCTCTGTGTGTGTGTGTGCCTGTCCCCTGCCCTGTGTCAAGTGGAGAGGATGTGAAAGAAACCCCAGCGTGATTGCACCTTCACCTCCTGTGCATGGAAAAACAAACACAGCCATTCTCTTGTTTGTTGATTTAGTGCAGGGTGCTCCTTCCATTACAAAACCATTTCCCTGCAGGCAACAGACTAAAACCTATTCACTTATTATTCTGCAAAAGAAAATTATGGGTGCAATCTTCAAGCATCTCTTCTCCTGATAGACAGCAATTGAAAGCAGAGAGCTTTCCCAGCTATCCTCTCAGTAAATATGCCATGCTTCCTCATTGTTCCTAACTTTTCACGTTTTCTACCTCAGAAACACATGCCATATGTACCTCCCCTACGCTACTTCTTGAAATGCAGATCTTAGTACAGGAGAGCTTTGTGCTTAGAAAGTTGAGCGTGTGTTTCATCATAGGTATTTACATAGAGATGGCTCTGACCACTGAAAGCCACATCCAGAGCTGCAGTTCACACATGCACACACACACACACCCCATCTGTAGTTTTCAGAGCCCAAACCCCAGACATGAACACTTGTGAACAAGGGGGAGGTTTCCAACTTCTGCCCCAGCTCTCATTTAGGACAGTGTAAACACCAAGCCAATTTTTGGAACTGGCACAGCAAGACAGGACTCGGGGTGTGAGAGACATCCTTCTTCGAAGCAAACACATCGCGAGTCTCTCCCGGAGTGTTTTTACTTCTGAGGTGCGCCCGGCGGCAGTTCCTGGTGCTGACTGGGACAAGTCTGGATGGAATCTGCAGCAGAGTTTATCTAGCGCTGGCACCAGTTTTGGTACTCGGCTGAATTAGCTGTTTCTGCTGCGTCCAGAGCTCTTTGTTTGTGCCAACACTAACACCATCCCCAAATAATCAAACTATTCTCAACACCTCCTTTTGTCAGTTAAAATCACCCCTCCACCAGCTGGTCTTTCCTATGGCAGCTCTTCAGGATGGCCTTTTAGGTGCCTGGCACTTTACCCTCCTCCCAAACCCAAACCAACTGCATTAAAAAGGAGCGAATTTACATTGCAGGGGGAGGGCAGCCCCAGACAATGTCAAAGGAAAAGCAGATCAAAAAGAGCTGCTAGTATTGGATGCGTGGGCTGCCCTTTCAGCTGCTTTGGGCAGTGTCCTTTCAGCACTAGAAAAGCTCAAAAGAATTCGGTTAATCTGTTGTTAAACAGAGAGTCTGTGGTGGGAGACAGGTCTGTCATCGTCAGGGCAGGGAGCTGAGCCTGTCTGTAAGGGCTGGGAGCTCCTTTGCTCTTTCCCAGCATTTCACATCCCTGGCGGCAGTGAGCTCACAGACCTTGCTTGCCCATCACTGGCCACCTCTCAGCCAAAGGCTGGCATGGACAGAATGTCTCTCCATAACTTTCCTGTTCCAGGTGCTTCAGACAAGCATGGAGGTCCCTCACAGGACACTGGTGGTGGCCAACCTGCTGCTAGTAGTGATTTCAAAGAATTAGTTGCTCAGCTTGAGTCCTGAAGCAAGAGCTTCAGCAATACTTCCAGTTGCAAGTCTTGAGTGTATACACCTCAGAGCAGCCTGCCCCATACTAAGGTGTGGGGCCCCCATGACTGCCCACAGATATGCCTTCCACAGCCTCACTGCTCAGCGTAACAGTGCAGCTCTGAGTATCAGGTAGAAACAGTGAGTAGCCCATAGGCCTGCTAGCTAAGAGAACACAACATCCTGAAACAGCTGCGGCAGGCTGGGAGGTCAACAGTAAAAATAGGTCTATAGGTTGTAGGAAACGAGGAGTGCTTTATTTAGCAAAATGTGGTTATGCAAGTTTGAACGAAGCAAAAGGTGAGGAATTAATGCTCTGTGTGGGCAGCCCGCAAGGTTGTGTGTTGTGAGGACCTTGGATGGATGCAGCAGGACAGCTCTCATCAGAGCCATTCCTCCCTTCTCTGAATCAGACATAGACACCAGTACTAACAGGGAGGGACTACAGGAACCAGGCCCTGTGCTCAGGACGTCAGGGTTTTCTGAAGTCTCCTACCCAATCTCTTTTCCTACATTATGTTCCTCTGTGAACAGAACATCCCGTTTAGGATTGTGTGACACATGCTTTCATTGCAACAGCTTACTATTTCTTCCTCTGGCCACAGAGGGTGTACGTATGTATGTGTATATGCATGTGTATGTTTCTATTTTTAAACAAAGACACCTTTACCCAATGAAAATTTCCAATTCTGTGGATTCTTACTTCATTGCCTGCCTTTTCTGCTGCTTTTGGCTGCGCACTGGCAGCATGCTCTGAGTAACGGGTTAATTACCCTCCCCATGAGTCATTTCTATGGTCTTCCTGGTAGGATTCACTATGATGGTGTCAGTGGGTGCCACAAGAGCTGTTTAAATGTCTCCACACATACCAGGGGGTGAAGCGCCGATTCCGGGCAGCGGCATTAAGAACGTCAGGGCTTGTTTAACATTCACTGGGGATCTTCCCAAAAAGTCAGTTTGCCTCCCTCCAGTTCTGTGGACTGGCTGAGCACCACTGCACAGTCGGTTCAGTTTTTATTTCAGTGCATGAAGAGCATTGTCCTGTGAAAGAGAACCTTCTGGTTTTGGTTTAATGGCAGACTGTGTCACTGTAATTTGATTTGAAATTATCTACTGACGAGCCTTTTACAAGTGAATCCAACACACATGCGTCTTCTCCATGACAGTTTTGACTGTCTGGAGGAACAAAGGTTGATAATTAAGCTCACAGCAGTTTATCAGGATGGGGCCTAGGCATGGCCTAAAACCTCAACCAGTCAGTGCTTTAATTTCTGGATAGTTACCAAAAGCAAACCTTCTACTTGGTGCAGCTTGCATGTTCTGGATAATCTGGCTCTTTGAGTCCTGGGGAAGCTGCTGGGCTCTGCTGCACTACCTCGGTGCATGAGGGAGGAATGCCAAATGAGCAGACGCTACTCCAGGGTAACCAGTCATGCCAAGTCAAATCCATAATTCAGCAAAATAATGGTTAAATCTGAGAGATTCTATTTCTCTTCAGCAAATGCATGAAATCCCAGCACCTTTTGTACTTTGAAATGCCATTAATATTTATCAGATGTAAAATGCAACACTATCTAATTTGCATAGTATACCTTAAGCATCATAGCACTATTCACTTTTTTAAGCACACACTACAGACATCAGACTGAGGCAGGTGATTCAAATGTTATCAACAGCAAACACCCCTCAGCTGGAGGCCAGCTCTTAAAACCCATCCAGGCTTTGAACTGGCCTGGTCCTTGTTCGAGGTGAGGTCCTTTAGCATGAGCCCAGGAGCAATTACCTTGCCCATAGTTGCTAACACAGGCATGTGGCTTCAGAAACAAATATAACCATGCAGTGATTTTTTTCTGATGCATATTTGCTCCAAAATCACGTGGGAGTTTGGAAAGTGCCTGTGCTCATCTCTCTCCACTAAGACCTGCTGTTGTACTAGTGCTCAGCCACCTATGAGGAGGGTGCTAGGGCAGGCAAGCCTGGGGAGTGTGGGCACCCTTGCTCCTCACTGCTGGGACATTGACCCCCAGCTGTGCTTCCTCTGTCACTTGAGAGGCAAACAGGTTTGAAGACCCACTGGAGCTCAATGGGAGGTAAGTCCAGTGTGTTTGACAGCACTGATACCTTGAGACCACCGTGGCTTCCCAGTGTTTTGTCTCCAAGGCTGCAGCCTCTGGATAACTTCCACCCCAAATGTATGTGATGTTTTGTTCCAGTGAAAGCAAAATATTTACACTAAGGCAGGGTCACCCCACGGCCACTTCTCTATGGCAAGCTGAAAGCTGCTGTGATTCTGTAAACTGAGGAGTGTGAGGGAGGAGGGGATTCATGCAGGGCTCCAAAATAAAGGATGCGGCTGCTGCTGGGAATGGTGGGCACCAGGAAGGTGGGCGTTGGATGTTCATTCTCATGGTGGGATGAAGATGGGAAGGCAGTGGGCCTGATGGGTGCCTGGCCTGGCTGGGAGCTCAGAGGGAGTGGGCTGATGGAGTGATGGTGCACCATAGACAGTACCAGAGCGAGGCAAGGCAGATTTGTAGAGCCCCAACAGGCTTATCTGGTGTTCCCCCCAGCCACTCTTCCTACCAGTCCCCACACAGCCCCAGCATGGTCACACCAGCTTCACTTCTTTACCTGCCTTCAAGGTGCTGTTGCAAATACTCCTGTTCTGCAGGAGTGTTTTGAGCACTGTTAAACTACCTTGGAAGTTGCTGGACTACACTCACCCTATGAAAATGCAGTGAATTCAGTGACTTAAACCTGTAAGCTTCAACCATGGGACTCACAGCCCCTATATTCCCAGACACTCAAGAGAAAGTGTGGCAAGTTCCCACTGTAGTAACTTGCACACGGAAGATCTTCCCAAGACAGCCCTTCCCATCTCCTCATAGCCTGGATCTCTCCCACATGCTGCCAAAATTTTCTTCTTTATCCCGTATTGCATTGCTGATCAGCATCCAAAACTTCTGCTGCATACTGCAACACATGCCAGGAGTTGCCGGATAACTGGCTGGCAACCCCTAGCCACCTGTCCATCAGATACCACCTCCTCCTCCTCCTCAGCTCCTGCTCTCCTACTCCCATCCACCCATTTGCCAAAGTGGTGACCCATGGCTGGGTTTCATATGTGATCATGGTGGGTGGACACTGAAAAGGCTCCATCAGGTGGTAAGCAAAGCTGTGCTTGCTTTGTATGCCTTGAACCCACTGTGGGGCATGAAGACACTGAGCCTGCCAGTGCCTGGGCTGCTTCAGAAAGTCCTCACTCCCCTTCTAAGATAGATGTGAATACGAGTCATGAGCCACAGTGGAGACAGAGGTGGTTTCATCTCCAGCCCTTCTGATCAAACCAGCCCATGAGGAGCAGCTGGTGGGTTTGAATGATCCCACAACCTCTTCTGCTTTTGCTCTGTCCCCGCCACCCTCCCAGCAAGGTTTTTGTGAAAGCCTGTGGAGAAACCAAAATATTATCTGGATGCTCCAGTTACTCTTGGCTGTCTAAGGGGGAGGTAACTGCACTTTCTGCATCCAATGATTTTCCATTGGCACTTCTCATAATGATTATATCCAGTGGCAGTATCTGAGATGCCAGTACAGGGCTGGAGCTGGAAAGGGTGGCATTTGGCCACTCTCTACCACTTGAGATATATGGTTTTCCCCAGCTTTGCAGAGAAGTTGCTCTGTGCTGATTACTAAGCTATTAGGTATGCAAGGCATAACTATAGCAAAAGGGGATTTCTGTGTGGGAGGAACAGTATGATTCAGATTGTCTCATCAGCCTTGCGAAACAAAATGTCCAGTCAACGGAATGCACTTTTGCAATATAGCCACTCATTTCTCTGCCTTTGTTTTGTACACTTAGCCATAACACCAGTGCACTGGGACCTGGGAATCGGCCTAGCAAGCTGCTGGAGGATTGGTCAAGGAAAGGGGAGTTTAAGGAAGCACTGAGATGACCTGATACTCTAATAATGTTTTCCTCACTGGGAGAGATGTGTGGAGCACGGTGGGGGAAAATAGGGAGCAAAAGCTCTCCTCAAGAACCTGATTACCACCTCTTGTAACAGCTTGAGACAGCTGGCATGGGAAAGTGGCAACAGGAATGCTATCCCAGCTTTGGAGACTCACCTGCTTCACAATCAACCCAGTACCTGGAGCACAAACATGTGGCTAAATATCGCTCACGCAAGCACCTACTCTGCTGCACTGGTGGTTTAAAGGTGTTCATTAATGCAGCTGAGATAAGAAGTTGGCCATTGCTGGAAGACTGTTTTATAGCAGCCATTAGGAATGTACCACCCTGGGCTTTTCTGGGGTTGCAAAGGAGGATGGTAAGGGTAGAGGAAAGCACTGATTTCATGAAAAGATAATCTAAGTTAAAGATCTACCCAAGAGTGTCAATTGCTGTCTTACAGGTAAAAATACTTCTTGGAACACTGTACTTATCCATTAAAAATAAAATCCTATCAGAATCCTTTTCCTCCCCAGAAAACTCAAATTTAAGGTGAAACAAAAGAATTCCTGATGGTTTAAGGTATGGAAGTTCACAGTGTAGATATCAGCCTGCCCTGCCCAATGATGCCCCTGAGAAAAATCCCAGCCATCCATAACAGACAGTTCCACCTTATCAGGGACCACAGAATGCCTTAATCTCACTCACATGGGGTCTGACCCAACTCCAGCCCTCACTACAAGTATAGGAGTGAATTGTTTTAGCACATTCCTGACAAGACAAATGGCACACAGGAGGCAAATGCTCTTCACTCTTCTTAAAGGCTGGCTTGGAAAGCCAGAAGTTGTGCGCCACTTGCATGGTGTTCCAGCCTTGTATCCAAGTATCATTAAACACAGAGCTAGTATGAGTCTTTGCATACTTTCCTAGGTTTCACACATTCTTTCAAGTGTGTTACTAACGTAGGAATTACACTATTGTAGATATGTTTTGGTGAAGCCAGCTATAAGGCAGCATGTGTGTGTTGTATTTTCAGTACTTTAGCCACCTTGAAGAAAGAAGGGAAGAGGGCAAGCTGCAGCTTGCTTTCTTAATAACATGCAGAACCTTTAAAGCTCAGGTTACCGTAAGTATTTTGGCTCTAAGCTCCAGCTGTGAAGCAAATAGCCCAAAGACTCTCCCTAGAACTGTAATGGCAAACTCAGATAACGTCAGAAGTGCAGTGATGGGGGGCAGCTGTGCCAAAAGAACATGCTGACTACAAGATACTAAAAATTAAGCTTTTTAAGTAACAGATTTTAAGATCTCTTAGCTCAAAAGTAATGTCCCCAGCAGGCATCACCTCTCCTCCTTCTGGAAGCGCCTTGGGGCTGAGACTTACCCCATTCCCTCTGTTGCAGCACATGGGTCCTACATGGCTTTTGTGCTGTCCTCTCGCATGCTGGCTTTGTGTGACAGGCTGGCTCTAGTGTGAGCTGGGCCTTTAGCAAGTCTTCTGCCAACCCCTGCAGCCCAAGAGAATGCTTTATGGAACACCACACTGAGCAGTTGTGGGGTCTGACCTGGTATGGTATGGGAAAGCCCTTGTAATGTCTTAGTAGAGGGGCTGAACTCTTGCAAGAGACCATGAGAAAATGTAACTCCCAAGGAAAGAGAAACATATGACACATGACAAACCCCAAAACACAGATCTGAAGGTGTCAAGGGTTTTCCTACTGAGTTTCATAAGGGAGTGCAATTAGGCCTTATATAGCCTGTCTTTAGCCATGCTACAAGTGATTTAATGGGTCAATATCCAGTAAACAAAGAAATTAAATTATGCCAGGATGAGGAGGCCATCCTTTTCAGAGCCCCTAAACTGTCTTTCAAATGGCAGCACTTCCTTTTTCCAGATCTCTATGCAACATGATGTTTCAGGGCCATCCTAGAAATGAAAAGGCTTATTCTTCCTCACCTTCCTCTTTCAGTGAAAACATATGATGAAAAACCACATGCACACACACGTGGGCTGGTGTGAGCCCCAGTGTGGGCACAGATGGTGCGTCTGAATGAGTGGACACACAGAGGTCTCTGTGTAGGTAAGAATGTTTACCATGTGCGGTGCTGGGAAGAGCATGCATGATTCCTACTAAACCCCACAAGATTGGCTGTAAGATGTTGTAATGTAAAGATCCCTTCTCATGTGTCAGAGCCTTAAAGTTCTGTGCCGTTGGGATGGTGTCACCTGGAGTTCAAAGATGAGAGAGGCTGCAGGTAGGAAGCAATTTCTAAATCAAGTTGTGCAGTGGATTTCTGCAAATATGGTTCAGATGCAGCAGACAAGGCCTTCAGATCAGAATGTATCCTTTTTTCATCTGATTTTCTAATTAATGCCTATTTTACAGAGTGGTAAACAAATCAACACCTTGCCCTAGTTGGACATGAGCCCCATGTCCCTGTTTTGCTCAAGGGAAAAATGTCTTCACTGCAATTTCATTTACACAGATTCAGCCCTGGAAGTATCTGGTGCTTTACATTGAACTACATACTCGCCACAGGGTTCAACATGTTAAGATCAGCTTCAGCAGAGCTCTGTTGTCTGAGGGCTATCTGTTGGGAGCATGCCTGCGGGACTTATACAAAGGATCGTGTGGGCCACTTCCCCCATGTTGAGAAAGGAATGCAGGCCAGGCTAAGGAAGGTGCATATGAGACAGAAACTAAGGGCATACTGGAAAAAAGCATAACAGATGCTTAAACTAACTTCACCTTTAATATTTGGCGGTTGTTTAAGGAGACAGCAACAGGAGCTTTGCCATTGATGTGAGTGAAATGTTATTTTAAAACATTTGTGTGGGGAAAAAATGTATTTTTGAAGACATTATCTGAAGAAACCGGTTCATTTAATTTCTGATTCAGCAGAATTCCATCATATTTTGCTTCAGGTGTCATCTTTTTTCCTTTACTGTTCCCACTCAAGGATGATACATTTCCGATGGACATGTAGTACACTTTTTCACTCTCTGCTGGCCTCTCTAAGATCTCCCATTCTAGACTTACTATCATGGTAATTTCTAGCTCAAGTAAAATCAACAACTTCCTCTCTTTTCTTTCCTTGTGGTCTTTAAGGCACTCTAGAAAGCCCGGGTGCCCTGGTGGCCAGCCCCTTGCTGGCTCCCCAAAGGCCCTGCCTCTTTTGTTTGTTGTTAGCTCTGTCCTGCACTCCTCTATGTGTAAGTCAGTAATTCTTGGTTCTTCCCAATCACTTTGTCCCTGCTGCTCCTGTGATTTACAGAAAGTTGGAAGGCTGCAGGCAGAAGCAAGATTCTCCCCAGCTTTCCCTTTGGCAGGGTTTTCTGCCTTTGAGGACATTGCTGGTCTTTGTGGAGGTGGATGCTCAAAGAAGGGCTGAAACGGATGTTCTCCAACCTTGACCTGGATGGGAAATACGATTCTGTCAGAGAGGTTTCTTTTCACAAGACTGTAGGCCTAGTTTTTGCTCAGGTGTCTTGCAGCTGGATGATTCATGCACACTTATAAATTGATGGTTATATATAAACCCCTGTGCTTTCTGAAGCTCAGGTGACATTTACTGTTTAACTCCCCTTCTGAACAACTTAGCAGGGGAAGAAAAGCCCAACAACCCACGAATCCATGCCACTTTGGGTGCCTTTGCTCGTAATGTTTTACACCTTCCCTCTACTGCTGGGTTAAAACTGCTGCAAGTGGGAATTCCTTCTCCTAGATGAATTAACTCTGCATTGTTATTGCCTTTGATGTACTGCCGTAGGAACAGGAAACAAGCACTGGAAAACCTCCATTTGTGTGTATTTCTAAAGCAAACAGCTCTGATCATAATATTAAAGAGATCGTTTAGAAGATGGTGGACAGAAAGAGTCCCCTCCCAAAGCTGATGCTCACTATGGAAACTGCATGGAATGGTTACAGACCTCTAGTGGCTCGGTTTATATAGCTCTTCTGGCTCCCTAGCTGCTCACCAGCACAGTATTTTGGTAAACTGTATAGAGGTTTCCCATGAGGATTACAACACGGTGTCATTTCATCTTGTCTGCGTTTCCCATCCCGTTGTCTGTTTATTTTCCTCTGTCCCACATCGCTGAGAGATTTCACAATTGGAAGCCTGCTATAAATTATGACACAGAGTTAAAGGACTTCAGTGTCTGCTCTCTGCTGTGGCTTTATTTTTTTAACAAGGGACATAGGGTTAGCCACCTCTTTCAAATCTCTTCTTTTTTTTTCTATTTATATACTGATGTTTGTAAAAGCTGCCTTCAGAAACTGAAAAAGTTAAGAGAAAGGGTATTTTTGTCCTTCCTGCCTGTATTCTTTTCCACTTATCTTCCACTGAATTCCTAGAGAAGCACATTTTTGGAAGTGCTTGCAGCAAATGCTCTTTAGCAAGCTCTATCCCTAATGGCCCGTGGGGACTCCAGATAAAAAACAATTGCTCACATTTCTATTCCCCAGCGTATGAGTGCCTGTGGCCACTTTAGCACTGCTAATGCCAGCCTGTGTCGCTGGTGCCAGGGCTGTGGGCTGAGCTGGCCTCTGCTTCCCACCAAAATGGAAGCAAGAAGTCTTGAATTATGTAGAGGAGGACATCCAGCACTGCTTGGCTCTGTAGGAGGCTGCAATCAGTAGCAACCCTCAGAATACTCATAGTGATAGAGTTTCAGTATCAAAGACTGTCTTATCCTGATCAATGCTTTCAAGGTTAGGGTCACATATCATCATCACGTGAGGACTCAGACATTTAAATGCAAGACAACACATGCAGGACTATAATCTCATGATCCTAGGATGTCCCAGTCTTCAGTGACTTTACCTGCCACTGCAACCTTTTTCCTCGGAACCAGAAAGCAGTGCACATAGCTCCTGCAGGAGTGTTCTTGGCTCTCCCTCGCAAATGAGAGCATTATAAACCACGAACATGGAGCACCTGCAATGCCCCACAACATCAGTCTTGCTTCTTCTAGCAGCCGGGAGAGAATCAGGGATTTTTATGGCTGAAAAGGGTCTCAGAAGATCACTTAGTCTGGACTCATGTCCCAAGGCAGCATCGTTAGACTTACATCACTCTTGGCAAATGCTTGTCTAACCTCTTCCTAAACATAGGATGGTGATTCCACACCCTGCTCAGATACTTCTATGTGTCATTATCCTTATGCTTGCTGCCTTCTAACACGAAACCTCAGCTTCCTTTTCTGTAATTTAAGCTCATTACTTGTCCTCTCCATCATGAATATGGAGAACAATTATCCCCCTTTTGTTCCCAGCCACCTTTCACATATTTGACAGTGGTAACCCTACTTCTGTTATCCTCTAGACTACAGGAAGTCAGCTTGTTCATTCTGCACTCCTAGCTCTGGTTTTCAAGACCTCTGATTATCCCCTTGCTGTCCTCTTGGACCTTGTCTTGAACACAGCACCCATGGCTGGACACCACACTATAACCACAGCCACACAGAGAACTGAGCAGAAGGATTATTTGCAGGGTGTGTGCCTATGCACACATCCTAGTAGGGCATTTGCCCTTTTTGCATTAGCTATTAATTCATATTTGGACCGTGACCTGGAACATCTCTCAGATCTTTTTAAGCAGAGTTGCTACTTGGGCAAAAATTCACCACCCTATATAAATAGAAATAATTATTCCTGGTGATGCCCATGTATAGAAGCTGAGAACTGTCCTTACTGAAATGAATCCTATTTCTAAGACCATTTGTCTGAATACATTTTAATCGTAGTTTTATATTTCAGTATACTCATAGTCCCCTTCCAGTTTTGTGGTAGCCAATATGATATTCTCTATTCCATTGCACGAGCTGGTCATAACTCCCTTAAATCAGACCGACCCAAGCAGTGTAGATCCCCAACCAACTTTTCTTGATCCATCTTTCTCTTTCTTAGCATAACTAATAACTGTTCTCTATGTGGTTCTCCAATCAGTATTGCATCAGCCCAGCCCAGCTCCATCTACTATAGGTTCCCTTAATTAATTTGCTGAGGGGTATCATGTTGCAGTGCAACGAAAGCCTCACCACCGTCAACATACAGCACTGCTATTGCTTCTCCCTTATCACGGAGTTGTTTTCATTCTGTCATGAAAGGAAATTTGACCCGTTTTCCACAATTTGTTTTTGACAAATCTCTGCTGGCCATTATTCATCTCTTTGTTTTGTTTTAGGTGCTTACCGAAGTTTGATTGTTTGTTCCAGTATTTTTCCGGGAATTGAAGTTAGACTGAACAATCTGTAATCCCTGGCTCCTCCTATTTTTCCCTTTTAAAATCAGGAACTACGTCTGCACTTTTCCAGACTTCCGAGTAAGATCTCTGGGCTCTGTAACATCCCAGAAGCCAGGTGAGGTGACGCCTAGAGCTCTTGTGGTTGAATAACTGGCTGGAGCAATTACCCTACGGTTACATTCATCTGCCCCAACTGACTTGAGCACTATCTGAAGGATCTTTTGATCTAGTCTTTGTTATAGTTTTGTGATCTCAACACCACCACCACCCCACCACCCCCACCCCCCGTCACTGACACTGATTGCAGTATTTGTCTGAAGCAATAACATGCACAAAAGGTATGAAACACACTGGGACTCTAGCCATGAACTGCCAATAGCCTTTCTTCTCCACTGGAGTTACCTGGGTCTCCCTCTTGCTGCTAAAGTAGTGACAGGAAAACTACTTGGTACTTTAAAGACTCTTGCTAATTGGATTCCATTTTGCTGCTTGAACTTCATGGTTTTGTCCTCACTTATCTGGCCCAGCTTCTGCATGCTTTTTTCCCTGAGGCTGAGACCAAAGAAGAGCTGATGATTTCTCCAAGTTGATTTATTGCTACATCTGCCATGAAGATTCTAGGTTTTGGATAGCTGATGTTTGTTGCTGTTCTCTTCAAGGTGCTTTCTATGTGATTAAAACTTTTCCCTAGCCCAAGGTTCAGAATGATATGCTTTTGATTACCAAGTAAGAGGCTTTAATGGAATCACTGTGGTTTACCTTGGTCGAGGGAGGGTCAGAAGCCTGACCTTTGTTTCTACCTCTTACCAACTTTAACACTCCACCTGGGATCATTCAGTGTCTGCTGGTCAGTTTTGGTTTAACCTTGTGTCCTTATTGTAAGAGATGGGTACAAATCACAACGTGTTCTAACCCAGACCTGAATTTTACATAGTCCCAAATGCTAGAAATGTTTACATTCATCTCAAGTTCATCTCAGCGGCTCATCAGAGATACATCTTTTCTCATTTGGGTACTTTTTTTGCTGGCTTCCCTCTCAGCTGATCATGAGGGCAGAACAGACCAGGCTGAGGAAGTGGAGAACATGTTTGTGTACGTATGAAAAACTCAAAACTCATTAATCACGTAACCCTCCTAAACTCCTCCCTGCACAGAAACTCCAGCTTACCTTCTGTCGTCACATACCCTTCTAGAACATCAGTAACTCAAGAGCTCGCTGCTTGAGGAAGCTGAAGCAGCAATCCTGTAAATACAGCAGTGTTACACTGCTATAATGGTGCTCTTTCAAAAGAGCAGCATAGCCAGCCAAAAGAGGAAGGAGTTCAGGCAGTCTTTCTGTTGCCCAAGAGGAAGTGAATTTCAGATAGTGCTTCAGTTCCCTTTAATTACGATTCACCATAAATAAACAGCTAAAACATCAGTTGATAGTAAGGCCATACAAGCAGGGACTTCCAGAAGCACAGGCACAAAGGAAAAGGCAGAGAAAACTGGCCCCTTGCCTAGCTGTGAGTCGCCTTCCTTCCCATTCTGCTGCTTTTGTTTTTAGGGTTCCTGTGCATTTTGCAGTGTCAGCCAGTTGTCCGACAGGAGAAGACAGCCTTGCATGGGTTTTAGTTAAGCGTGACACCCCAGGCTCCTCCTAGACCCTAGACTGGGACATGTTCACTACTGCTAACTACTGTTAAACCAAAGCAATGATCTAAATCATAAATCAAGTAACAGAATATGCTGCTGATAAACTGTGGTATATAGGAACTTACACAATATTTATGGATTGTTAGAGGTTAACACTAGAAGGAGCAAACCATAATGACTGTGTTGGCCTCCTCTAACATCTTATCCAACCTTAACATGGCAATTTTCCATGGTAGAAAAAATACCTCTACTTCTCAGCCTGGGAAAATTGCACCAATGGCACAGTACCCCCTAATCAGCCACCCTTAATGTGCCTTCCGGTCTGAATTTGTGCTTTCAGCCACTGGATCTTGTTTTGTCTTGCTTCTTCCCCACGTCAATATGCATAAATCATGTGCAACCCATGTGTAAGGAGCCTGATGACACAGAGGCACAAATTGTATCATCACATTTAAAAAGTAAGAGAGCATGACAGAGACATTTCCAGCTTTGATAAGGAATCATTGGAGAATACTTGGCAAGAAAGAAGAAAAACCCACTATGCTTGGAAAAAGGGAGAGGTATGTCTTGTTAAGCTGGGAAAGAGACGGAGGGGGCATTAAATGGTGAAACAACAGACAAGTTCTTGACTGTCCTGCACTTTACCACTGTTAACACCAGGTACAAAATGGGTAAAAATGACATTAAACCAGATTGTGGTGTAGGGTAATGGATGATCCAAAGCTTCTCCCTAACAGTACATTCCACTATCTAAAGCTATATTTATGTGAGGAATGCATTTACTGATCCAGATTATATTAGCAAAACTAGAGTGTAAGGGGCAACTGTGACATCCCCCCACCCCACCTTATCATACCTTTGGCTACAGTGCTGCTGGCAAAAGCTGTGATAGAAAGATTGGAGGAAGGAGAAATGAGAGTGGAGGATGTGCTAGATGCCAAACACCTGATTCCTCTTCAGAGGGAATCCCTCCACAAGAAAAGCATTGTCTTGCAACAGCCTGCAGAAGGATGGGCTGATACCTGAAAGAGATTAGAAGAGTAAAGCTGCACTCAGTCTGAGCTGCCATGTGGAAAATCCATCACTCTCCATGCAGCAAGGGTCCCTATAAGCTCCTATACCTCTAGGGGAGGGGATATGATTAGAAGTAGGGGGAGAGATTAACAAAAACATATTTTGCACATTTAAAGGCTGACTTTATCTTTGGAAATAGCTAACTTCATCCCTTGCAGTAGAATTGAGCAGTCCATGTGCCTCACCTGCACAGTAAGAGGGGAATTTTGGCCAGGGGGAGGTATTAAGGTGAGGAGAAAGACCTCCAAGCAAGGAAGGTTAACATAATTATTTACAATAATGGATTGCTGTTTAATAAGAGCTATGAGGTGGCTTTCCAAAAACAAATGGTCTCCTTTAGGGCCCTTGGAAGAAACTATCAAGTGAAACCAGCAAGAACCTGTGTTCTAGCTGAGGCTGCCAGAGTTTTGCAGGGAAAACGTGCTGTTTGCCATGACTGCCCCCTCCCCAGCCCAGAGCTGTGCTGGCCAGCAGGAGCACAGTCGTCCACCCCTTTCTGTCTCCGCAAGAAGAAAAGCTACATATTGAGGTGAGTACTTATCTCATGGCTCTCATGAGCAACAGGATGTGTGGGACAGGCTCTCACTTCTGGTCTGTGGTCCGTCATTCTTACGGACTCTCAAAATGCAGCTGTGACAAGCAATCTGGCTAATTCTCAGATTGAAGGAGAGAACGCACTGTCAGTCACTCTGCCGCTGTCCTTGTTGCCAATGAGGGATTAAACCCTATACTGGTTTCTTCTGCTGAACACAGACCTTCTGAGAGGCTTCCCTATCAGCCTGCAGCCTCTCGTGTTCTCTAGCTCTTCAAGATATCTGTGCTCACAGAGACATGCTGCGGCGGGACTCCTTGTTCTCCTAAGGCAGCAAATGCCGACCACAGTCAGAGGAAAGGCACTTGCCAGAGATCCCAAGGACAGAACTGTGTGAGGTTTTGCTCGGCAGCACTTTGTTTCAATGCGTGAAACTTTCTGAATCATACGCTTGCCCTGGTTTTGTAAAGGCTGGTGCAGATCAAATAAAGTAAGCAACACCGTTTCCAAGGCAAACATTCCATGTTTGTGTTCGGACTTGACCTCTATTGTCCCCAAGGTCCATGAGTCTTACTTAACTTTTATCTTGATACTCCTCAGGAGGCTGGATGAGCTGAGAGGACGCAGTAATGGCCTATGGGACCTCTCTCACCTGCAGCCTGCACTTCTAAGCAGCAGCCTTGGCTGAGGCTCCAGCTTGCTTTACAAATATTTAAAGGGCTGTTTTACACAAACTCTCAGGAAAACAGTTATTCATTTATTTCTACCAAACATTTTGCAAGGAAGCGGTGCTGCCACCCCTACTTTGGTAAAACAGTTCTCCATCATGGGGGGTGGCAGGAAAAAGGGAGTGAAATAAGATAACTCAGCTTGCTTCAATTTAATGAGCTCCTAAAGGAGCCTTATCGTTCACCCTGTGCTTTCCCCCATTGTGAACTTCTCAGCCTCATCAAAAAGGGCTTCTTTTCTTCCCTTTTTTTTAACTCTTTTTTCTTTAACCAGGCTCTGGTTGATCAGCCCTTTCCCCTTTTTTCCACAATCCCCCACATCACGCTGGAACTGGTACCAGTGGAGCGTGTCGGCATGCCCTAGCAACGCAGAGATTAAGGAAACTATCAGCTTCAGAGAACAGGCTGGCTCAGACTTACTAATTAACTGCAGTGAAAGAAGTGAAAGAGAACGGCCCTTTCTTTGGGGCAGAAGAGGCACTAGAGGTGGATGAAGAAGTTCAGCTAAAAGAAAGTCTCCCTCCCCCAAAACATGTCAACATTCAGACCGATCCTTTCCTGATAAGACTTTGTGTACGTATGGAGTTTGTATGGATGGGGAAAGGCTGACAGCAGTCAAAGCCTGATGTAGAAGTCAAACCACGGCTGACCGTGCCTCGTGGCCAGCGCTCTCAGATGGCTGGTTCCTGTGTATCAGGTCCAGATGCTGCATACAGAAAGGGATGTGCACATGCAGAGGCAGGGCTCCCATGCAGGAAGAAGGCTGGACCCTCCAGGGTTTGCAGTGAAACACGGGCAGGCCTGACCCCTTTAATCCTTGGCAATCTCCTGCAGCCCACCTTTACTGACCATAGCCCTGCATACCAGGCCACAGGCCCCCTTCACACCAAACCCTGCTTAGAGCCTGTTTTCAGTTAGCCGTGGCCTCTGCTGGTGAATCTTTTCTGAATTATGAAACACTTGCAGCGTGTCTCTCTTTCCTTATTGTTTTTTAACCGTTACTTTTTAGGGTTGCTGCTTATGGGCGTTTTGCCCTGGGCTGGGCATGGAAGTGAAACTGCTGAAATTCCTGCAAGCAAGGCAGGGTGGCCGGTGTTTCTGGCCCCAGCAGGAAGCACCAGATATGATGACAGGCAGCAGCTTCTGGTAATTCTCCAGCCCTTTTCACTAATCCATAAAGCCTTACCCAGACTGGGTGAGTCTTTAACAATTTGCAGCTTGGTGGCCTATCCAAACCAAACAGGCATCTCCCAGCATGTACTCCAGTAAGGCAGATGGGATGGGGTCCTGCTTGTGTCCCAGGCGGACAGAAAAGGGGAAGCCTGGCCACAGGGGATGCCCCGCTGTGGCATGGCTGCTGAGTTGGTCTCCAGTACTGGTCTGTTCCCATTTCGCTCAGCAAATCCTGTACATCTCCTGCAAAGAGCACCTTCCCAGACCAGCAAAACCTCCCTGGGGGAGGCAAACTGGAACCCAGAAGCTTCATTTTCCAGTCAAACACAAGAAACACCATCCCACTGTTCAGGATCCCCAGCCTGTGCCGATGCCTGCCATGGCCCAAGGGGATGGAGGCACCACATTGGTTTCCACACTCTTGATGTGCAGTGCCTGAAGCAGGCGGAAAGGCCATGGTGGTGGGAT
>JASSUY010030686.1:51028-80184 GCA_032466535.1 Forpus xanthops | reverse complement strand
GTGGTGGGATTGTTGCAGAAGGATGGGGCAGGGGAGCGGGTTCATGGTCCCCGCCGCTCCCCTGGGACGTGCCGCATCCTGTGTTGAGCGCCAAGAGATGAAATGCAGGGTACAGCATGTTACTAGCCCGGGAACGGTTAGATGACTAAATAGCTCTTCTCCACCTCTGCTGCTGGCGAGAGATGTACTGTAGTCACTGAAAACTTTCCTGAAACAAATGCCATGAGAAGGAACTGTGAAATCCCGTGCCTCAGTCTGAAAGACATTTTTCTCCAAATAAAGGCCATGAAAAAACGGCACTCTCTTACAAAACAGAACTGTGCCTTTGCATATTTAGTTTTGGATCTGCTGGTATTAGAAACAAAGTCAGACTTTATTACTTTTTATTCCTCTTAGCCCTGCAGCACCAACACAGACAAGCCATGCAAATTAACTGCAGAGTCTCTTCTTTCTTGAGCACCAGAAGTGATTTCCAGCTTTGTTTTTACTGCATATTGATTCAACCCTAACCTTGCTAACACACCATAGGCCATATAAAATGTCTTGTAGCTTCATGAAACTTGCATATTTTATTTTTCATTCAGGTGCGTTGCTTTCCAGAGTTAATCTCTATGGACTTCAGTTAAATTTATGTGGCACGCTCTTGATTTCACCCTCTTAAATTTTGCGGGACCTTGCCGTATGTGTTTGTATGTGATTGTTTTTCAGCACTGTAAAGATCTGTGCTTGAAATCTGGTACTGCCTGCAACGTTCTGGTGCCTGGGAAGGGAGGAAGTGCTCCAGAGCTGCAGGTCCCCAGGGGAAACACAGAATGGTTAACTGGCTTCTGCCTGCAGAGATTGCTTCATGGGACTCTTCAGATCTTAAATGCTGAGGAGAGACATGAAACAAATCCCCTAGAGAAAGTGCTGAATAATTCAAGTTAAAAATAAATAAATAAATAAAAACCCAACTTTAAAATATTTTGCTGTTAACACTTTAGCCTTTCTTAATATAACTTGGAGGAGAAGGCTGCTTTCCAAAAGGCCTTGTTATGGTATTTAATGAACCCTAGGGACCATTGCGCTATAAATATGCGTCACATTTGTATGGATGCATTGGGCAACCTATTGCAATGCTAGGGGTTAAAAGCCATTTCCACTGATTCCCAACCAAGATAAACTCATTCACACACACACACACACACACACAAACACACACCCCTCACACTCACCCCCCACCCCCCACCCCAGGTGAGTAGTATTTAAACACGTGTTTGTATAAAGAAGGCAGTCAGGCTTTCCAGCACCTGGAAAATGGGCAGGCTTATCTCTTGGTTATCTCTCACGTTCGGCTTTTATGTGTAAATTTGTCTCCTGGAGCACTAATCGGTTGTCAATGTCCTCTCTGCCTCAGGGCCCCTCACTTCAGGCCAGCATCTCCTCCACCTGCAGGCAGCAGCAGCAGCCATCTCACCGTACCTCTGGAGGGAATGCTTTAGGTTGGTCCCCCCCAGACCACCAGAACCTGCCAGCTGGACAAAAGCCCCTTCCAGATGGCATATGCATAGATGATTAAGACCCATTTTAAACTGCTGCTCGGCTTAACTAAATACCGAGGTAATGGAATATTCTAATATTACCTGAATGAAGGCAGGATATTTTTAACTCATACATGTGTATATAAACACACGCACACCCACGGAAATATAGCGGGGGTGACTGTTGAGTTTTCTGAGAAGTCTGTGGGTTGAGACCAAATACAGAAAACATTACCCAGAAAGTGTTGGAGAAAGAAGGAACAAAAAAACCCCTACGCCTCACGTGCAGTAAAAGTGGCTGCTACATCCGTCACATACACACAAACAGGAACAGCCTCCGTGGTCGTGCCTTGGAAAGGCCACTGGAGAGAAACACATCACCTCGCAAGTGGGATTTCAGACGAGAGCCCAAAAATATCACATCAATCTGCTGCAACAGAGGGAGGCAAAAAAACCTAACTGCTACGAGCCAGCACACCAGGACAATGAACAACCCTGCAGAGGAAAAGTTGGGGTTTAACACTGCAAGTGCTCAGGCCACCTCGTTTAAAAGCTATTACCATGCAGCGTAATAGTTATGAACTTCAGACTGCTTTTCCTCCCTGACAGAACAAGCTGCTTCTTGCTTCCATCTTCTCCCATTTCCGCATAGCCTACAGGCAAACCGAAGTGCCTTTGGTTCAGAAAGCAGAGCATTCCTTCCCAGCATCAAAAGGGCATGGAGAGTGTGTGGCGATCGCTTCACACACACACCAAGGCACATTTTTTGCTAGAGGCTTCCAGAGCTATCTGTGCGGCTACTTGCCCCTGCCTGTTCAGCTCATCAGCACACAGAGGTGTGTACAGCCGTTAAACTAACATTACATCACCTGGGATGCTGGAAGTGAGCTGCCTGATTCCTCACATGGGGGATGCGAGGCTCCGCCAAGCTCCTTGGGCGTCACTTTTCTTTCTTCCTCATTTCATGGGTTGTGTTGGGGTTTATGCTTTTTCTCTTTCAGTATGTCTTCCAAGAAGGGATTAGGTGTGATGGGTGTGGGGTGGATTGTACCGCCACTGCTCCATGTGAAGGAAAGGGATCCATCTGTAGGGAAGACATGGGTTGTTTATTAGCAGCTTAGATGACTCCAGGCATCCCAAAGCAATATGCTGGACACCAACAGCATGATGACTGTAGCAGAGCAGCCCCAGCTTCAGGCATTAGTGTGGCCCTGAGAACAGCACTTCACCTCTCTGATGGAAAGCTTTTGTAAAAAATCAAGTGCCCACGTGGGACTGGAATAATAATAATAATCTTTTGCACTTCAGTATAAAAAATCAGGTGTGAAATCAAGCTGCTCATCAGTGGTCACATCTATTGCCACACTGAACCCTCAGCTGCTGTATTCCATTCAACAAACTATTTTGCAGGCCTGACAACAGCATGAACACAGTGCTTCATCTTGCTTTTACCCACAGGAAATGTGGAACGTCAACAAAACAGCATTTTTGTGTCAAAGACCCATGGAAACTGCTTGCTGGGACAGGACAGAGAGGTGCTAAAGGAAACCTGGCCAGCCCTGGCCCCAAGCATGTCTGGAGCAGATCACAGCCCACCCTCAGTATGCTGGGGAGCTGTGCAGGGCTCAAGGGAGGAAGTAGCTGCAAAACCTCCTTTTTCTCTGTGAGCTCAGCAGCTGCACCTCCAAGTGCACAGCTCTGACCTATTTCACCAGTCACACACACCAGTTCTGCACTGGCGTCAGCACAGTGATGTCAGTGGGATTACTCCATCCCTGCATGAGAAAACACTTGGGCCCAAAGAAGATTCACTGCGGAAGAAGATGCTCTTTTGACACATTTCCTAGCCCAGCCACCCCTGCAGGAGACCAAACTAAGTTTTTGTGACATGTTTTGTTATTTTATACATCAAAATATTTGTCTTTTGGGAGCTCCCAGCACCAAGCCAGGACACCTGCCCCTCGGTGTGTGTGTTTACTGTCCCTTCTACTAAGAGATCCCAGTCAACAAGTGACTGAGTTTCAATGCCTGATGTACACAAACACTGGTGCAAGTGCACTGGATCAAGAGCTGCTGGGATTAGAAGAGGTGCTAGAGAAGCCAGGGAGCCCAGTCAGGATCCCAGGCTGCAGCACCATGTGGCCATCACACCTTGTCCCCTCCTGGTCAGTCTAACCAGGGCAATGTCAAGACTCAGCAGAGGTGACTTTCTGGGATACAGAGATAAGCAGGATATAGCTCCCAGGAGATGGAGCAGGAGGAATGCATCCGAAGCCTTTCTTGTTGGTGTTACGTTCTATGGTCTTTCCTGCTTTTGCCTCCTAATTGTGCTATTTTTTTGTTTTGTTTTGTTTTCTCTGTTTTGTTTTCTTTCATCTATTTTTCCTGCTTGTTATGCTCATGCCCTAACCTTTTCTTTCTGCTCTGGATGTTCTGTTTCCCTCTGACCTCCTAGATCCTTTGCAGCTGCTTCACTCCCTTGCATCTCTCCCTATGCTTCCTGCCACTACCAAGGTCACACATGTCTTTTTACTTCTAAGCTCACTCTGTTCTCATACCTTCCATTTTTCACTGCTTCAGAATTTCCTCCCGTGCTCTTCCTCCACTCCTCTCCCATTTGTCAGTAGGCAATGCAACTTCAGCCAGCCTTTCAGCTACCAGTTTAGGGGATGCTGGAAGCCAGAGCAGCACAGCTTCTGGAGCATGTAAAATAAAACAGAAGGTGAGATTGGAAAGATGGCCAGAAGCAGAGCAAGCGCGTGGTGTCAGATCAAGGAGATAAACCCTTTTGTTTTAACTGATACTGCTGCCAACAGCAATCTGATCTACTGCTGCCAGCAGATAGGTGTGCCACCAAGCCTCGGCAGGCAAGCTAAGGGATTTTCATACCTTCTGCAACGAGGATCCAGGTAGGCTGTATAGGCAGTTTAAACCTAAAGCCACCATTGCTGTTGACTACCCGTTACATAAAGCTGCGCTCAGAGCTCAGTAAGACTGCAAAACCAAGCTCCTATATTTAGAAAAAGCCAGGCTTATGTTGCTGGCGAAGCCTTAACTCAGTCCCTGCCATGCACATGTTGCAGCACTTTCTTGCCCAAGACCCCACGGGACGCCTGTTGCAGAGTGGAGCCCCGGGGTGCAGGACAATGCCTGGGGGCTGGAGAGAGCAGTTCTGCCCTTACTCCCACCCTGCACTTCGAATGAGGCAGGCGCCTTGCAGAGCAAGTAGTATGTGATCACGTAATTATAGACTGTGCCATGATGCATGCTCACAAAAGAGCTGAATTAAGGCTGAACAGGCAGTTACAAGCACCATTACATCATTAGACTAATCTCTCCTTGGCTGGCCATTAAGGACCTCATCCTGTTCCCACTGAAGCCAAAAGACCATACCTCCATTGACATGAGTGGAAGCTGGCTTGGGCTCGCCCAAAGGCTCATTCATTGCTGTTAGCTACTAGTTGAGGCTGTACCCTTGAACACATTAAACTCTTCATGCATAACACATTTACCACACCTAACATTTACACTTTCATTCAAGTAGAGACTTCAGCCTGGGTGCTGTGGGTGGTGGAGCGTGAGGGGAACTTGCTCTGCCGCCACGCTCACCCTACCTGTTCAGCCTGTTGAGTTGTTAATCGCCCTCAGCGGGTGCTGGCAGCTGAGCAGGAGCTGGAGAAGGGCTGCTCCTGCCCTGCACAGCCCGCAGCCAGAGCGCTCCCAGCCGCAGTGAGCTGGTTAAGTCTGTTTTCCCACTCTGGTGCATACATGAGAGCGGGGCAGTGGTGGCTGGGTAGTTGAGGCTGGAATGTGGTGGCCGGTACACCCTGCACCCACCAAGCCTTGCCTCCCCAGGCACCAGGGGGTGGCAGGGGTTGAAGGGAGATGTGAGATACCTCAGCACTCTGTCATAAGGCCAGTGCCATGTTCCTTCAAGCTAAATGGCTGCTGTGCTGTGGGTTAGCTCCCCAGAGCAGATCTCCTTACCTTTACCACTTCCTCAACCTATCTGGCTTTCCTTGCAGGACACTTGCCTAAACACATGCACTGTTTCCCACTTTTGTGTCCTTCGTTTTAACCCCAAAGTGTAATTTCTGAAAAGGGGACTAATGTCTCAGATCTACAGAGGGCCCTCTCAGATCTACAGTGTGGGCCAACAGAGAGGTGAGCAACCTTCACATGTGAACGTGTCTTAACCTCAGCCCTCTTGCTTGTTTCTTCCAAATATGGCACACAGTCACTGGAATTTTCCTTCACAACAACCTCACAGGTGGCCTTGTATCACCTCAGGAAACCTCTTGCCATTTCTGACATCTCTGCCTCCGTGGCTTCCCGTGTTGCTGATTTTAGAGCTGCACACATCAAAGTGATGAAGACACACCTCACTCTGGGGACAGAGCAGCATTATCGCTCCCAAAAAAGTCATGTGCAAACTGCCTTGTTCAGCCACTGCCCTTGAGAAATGAATTATTCCTCAATCTGACAGAGTGAGGATGCTTTTCCTGTTATTTCATCTAATGTTTTCCTTTGCTTAATTTAAACTGATCTGGTTTAACTCCTTTTTTCTTGTGTCATATGAAAGAACTCCATCATCGTCTTCTGTTTACCCATGAAGGAATGGCTGAGGTCATTCTATATTACTCTTCATAGCATCATTTTGAAAGATGAATTCAAGTGCTTGTGGATCTACATTTTAAATATGCAGAAGACAGAGGGAGGGGGTCAAATAAAGTATAAAATCAAATACAAGAAACTGAAAAGGAGTGGAAAGGGCAAAAGAGAAACTCAAAAATAGACAAACCATATGTACACATATGCAAGTTCATGTACACCAGCATACTCAGCCATGCTCTCACCATCACCCAAGGAGCCTGATATTAGGACTGTTGTTCAGCTGTTTCTAATACATAGCACAGAAAAACTCTAGCTGGAGAAACATTTGGTTTTAACAGTGAGTCATCCATGAGAAAAATGTGGGTGTAGCTTTCAGGAAAGGGGCTGGGGGAGGTTTTATGAACTCTAATTTTGCAACCCCCCATATAGGAAGATGCATGAAGTTGATCAAGTCACAAAGCTGTTTCTCCCTCCCAGACATTATGGAGGGTAATTGGCTCCCATTGAGAGCCGGATTGCACCACTTGCCCTGTGTTGGATCTGTTCTGCCCTCCAGGGACCCTAGAGAGGGTGATAGGAAAGCTCTGCATTGGCTCCAAGAGGGTAGCCCCAGGCACTGCCATCACCAGCTCTGGTACCAGCCTTGGGAAATGCCTAATGCAAGGGCCAACCCATACCTGGCCTCACCTTGGGCTCTGCTGATCACCTAGGATGTTTTCCGGCACTTCCCTGACCATGTTTTTATACAGATCTGACACATCAGTGCTTATGCTCGTGTTTACCTGGACACTGGCTGGTCTTGAGGGACACACTTCTGCTGTTGGACAGATGACTTTAAATCTGGAGTAATTCGGATTGATTTTGGTGCCAGTGAGATTTGGTCATTGAGACCAGGCCCCCCAGGCCTGAGGGTTTCCTTCCAGTCCCTTCACCAGCACAAGTACCAAACACATACCAGGAGCCATTATCCCAGCACATCTGTAGGCAGAAGCTGGGAACTGTAAACACCTTGTCAGGTTGTGAAATGCCCACTGATTCTCCTGTAAACACCATGGGAAGAAAGGTGGCTAGAGCTTGGGAATGACAGCCTGAAGATCAGGCTTTCTCCCACGGCCATCCTGTAGCCTTTCTATGGGAGTTTAAATTCAAATGTCCTGGTTTTCTTGCCAGTCAACCTGAATGACTAATATAGACCAGCTTTCCCAGGAGGAGCTGATCACCCTTCATGGGTGCTGCACAGAGCAGTCTGGATGGTTAACAGTTTTCTGGTGGGCAAACCTGATGAGAGCCAGTTACCTTATTGGTAATTATTCCCTGGTGTGATTCAAGGGGGACCAGGCAAGAATAGCCACAAAGCGAGCAGCAGAGTACTTACTAGGGCATAAAGCATAATGGTAAAATCAATGACAGTGTCATGTGGGAAAGGTAAGAGCTCTATTCCATGAGCTAATTAAAAAAAGGACTAACTGATAGGCACCATCACCACTATTTTGTAGACAGTGGTGCTTTCTGACTTATTTAAAATGGACTTTCTGGCTTAACGAAGGGGAAGCTGACTTCAGTAACTGTCGTATCAGTGTGACTGTAGAGAAACGCTTTTTACAGTAATTACATTATTCCTTATATACACCCGGGTTAGTGAGAGAGAATTCATCTCTAGGTCTTTTCCATTTGTTAAGTTCCATGGTTTGTGATTCACTTTAGAAAAACAAGGGTGGTTGAAAAAAATAAGTTGTTTTCAGCTGTGTGGTGATGAAATACAGTAACTGAAAATGCTGTGGGTTTTGAGGTTGGATTTTGTGATTAAAATATTGTTAGGTTCAGGATAGGATTGGTTGGTAAAATGAGTTACAGTAAGACATTGTGCTTTCACCTCTAGAAAGCCGAGTTCAAGCCCTGTTTAAGATCACAAAACCAGTAAGTTGTTCAGGATGATTAGCAGTTTCTGAATGGGCCTGAGGCAGGACTGGAACACCCTGGGGCCAGGAAGGTTCCCACCAACGGTGCCACTGCTCTGTGGCCCCAACCTCAAGTAGAGCAGGGCACTGCAGGCAAAGGAGACCCCTCCTGGTGTGGAGACAAGGGGGGCAAAGATCAGTGCTATAGGGGATGCTGTGGATCTGGATGAGGACTGTGCTGCCACTCGGTTGCGGCAGATGCCAAATGAAGCACATGTTCTGTGCAGGCTACTTGCACCAATGTTTTGTCCCAGCCACATAGGTCAGTCTAGAAAAATGGTGCAACATCGGAGGCTATTGAGCATTTAATCCTACTTGAGGTATCCTGTTCGATCCTTAAAGCGATGATGTTTGTCAAGAACATTTTGCAATTTGTTTACGTTAAACATTGCAAGCTGCTGATTCAAGCAGCCACAGAAACACTGCCAGGAACCCTCTCGAATTCATTTTCCCCACACGCTTTCAGTTTTAGCCTATCTTAACAAGATGTGTACACTCATCAAACAGGCATCTTACACACATGCAGGCCAGACAGCTCTAATCAGCTTCAATGCCTTCCAAACTGCTGAATGCAAAACAGTGCAGCAAGCAGATTTGCACCTCTGCTGTCCAGCCGCCAAGGTCAACCCACTAGCCAAGTACCACTTGCACTTGAAATAAAGCATAGTTAGGGTGTAATAAGTGGTGCATCATCTCTGGTCTGGTGCTCTGCAGTTTACTTTAAGTGCAGTTAATGTGGTTACTGTCAGCAGAGGTTACAGATCTACCCATGAGTTAATAGCTGTGTTCATATCTTCTTATCTAGATATCTGGAAATAAAACTGAGCTTTTTTTTCATAACATATAATTGGGTGTTTTCTGTTACTTCTGGGATTTTTTAAAGTACTGTCACAGGGTTATTTTCTTTGTGTTGTTTTTTTTTTTTTTTTCTTCCATAATTTTAATGATTCCTATAACAAAATAAGAATTGGTCCCATTTGAACTTGAGTGCCATTTTGTGCTAAAATACTTCCTTTTAGTGCTCAAAAACACTCCTTCAGTTTCTAAAGTTTATCTATAAGGTTGGGTCACACAGGGAGCTACAGACCCATTAAAAACCAAAGTGCTTTAAGCAGGTGGGTATTATTTGATCCATTTTTTGGACTGGTCCCCACCATTGAGTAGGGCAAAGTCTGGCTTTAGCCCCATCTCCCTTACAGTAACCACCAGCTCACAGCACCATTCATAGGAACTTCAGTTGGCTCAGCTTAGCTAGACAATGCTGCAAAGGAACCGTATTTATTTACTTTTTCTTGAGTAAAGAAAAACCCACTCAAGGATCTGGATAACCCAAAATGCAATTATCAAACCCACTCAATTTCTGCAATGAGAAAATATTGGGTTCGGTAAAACACCAATCAGGTGGTACTGTCAGAAATCCCTTTCAGTGCTTTTTTAGCCCTCGGGAGCACACTCGTTTCTCCTATAAAACTCTCCAAAATTTGGCTTCAGGTGTAACCCTAGAAAACCAACAAATTCCCACCAGTCCTGGCAGAGGCAAGGGTTTCCAGCATCCCAGCAGGTCCAAGTGCCACCAAAGTAACCTCCTTATTTCTAGCAAGGGGGCTCCAGAGCAGAAACTCCTGCTGCAAGCTGCTGTGACAGTATAGAGAGGGAGATTCAAGTGCTTGTTAAAGCCAGTTGTGGGCCGTCCAGACTTCTATCAGAAACAACTAACACTCACAACTGCACCCGGGAACTCGTTACCCATCAAAATACATCCTGCGGGGTCATGGGCATCATGGAGATGGCTCCCAAGGAGACAACCCCTTGAACAAATGCATAGTTGTGCTTCTGCAGTAGCTGCCATCTCCAAGAAGGCTTAAGATGTGACCTCAGGAAGGAGCATTGCAGCAGTCTGAAACTACTAGGTCGGGAATTGTGGATAACGCCCTGTCAAATGGCAGCATTGCAAAACCATGGCGTCACACAACCCTTTCCACCAGAAGGTTCCCAGAACATCATTTACTAGGCTTTTGCATCACTTTTCCTTGCACTCTCCCAGGTTAAGTCACTGTTTTCCCAGCACTCTCCATGGGATAATATTGCACAGCGCCAGGGAGGCTTAAAGCATTATTGGGAAGCACAAAAGCTTGGCCGCTGGCAGATAAGGATTCCCAGGTTGGATGGCCTTTTGGTCTAATCCAGTACATCCTTGTTTCCGCCTTGGGCAGAAGCCCCCCTTTCCTCTCAAATGGCATTGGCTTCAAATGGAACTGAAAGGCAGAGGGTGCATGATGCTGAGGCAGCACAACCTTCTCACACAGCCAAAAGACACGGTGTCCCCAGCAGTGCCGCAACACCTCCCTGCCTGGCAGCCACAGCCTGCGCTGCAGCACCGAAACAAAATCAGCAGTGCGAGAGGAAGTGTGGTTGAGAACACCCAGGACACCGTGTTCCCGACCGCCCGGCTGGCGCTGGGGGCAAGATGGTGAACGCAGGCTGTGGGGAGGTGACGTGCTGCTGCGGGTGGGTGTCCTGCGCCTGCTGCCAGCACCACCTGGTACTGATGCAAGGAGCAGCATCCTGACAGACACAGTCAGCTCATCCAGCCACCCTACCACCTGCTGATGGGTGACCGGGTGCCAGGCCCAGCACAGCACACTCTTCTCCCTTCCCACTTCTGTTCTCAGGGTGTCCCGGGGGGCTACCACCACCCGGCTGGCCTCTAGCCATCTGCAACACCTCTGCCAGGAGAGCTGGGCTTGCAAAAGCACTTCTTGTGCCCCAGGGCATGGAGTGGCACAGCTCCCAGAACCCAAGTGCAGGGAGAAGTGGGGTGATGAGTGAGGTGTCACCAGTCCCTCCCATTACAGACAGGTGTAGGCATGGCACCGCTATGGTGACACTTCTCCCAGTACCTGCAGCTAAAATGATCTCCCGCATATAGGTCAGGAATGTGTTTTCCACAACGGAAAACTGGCAGAGGTCATGATGTTCTAAAAGTGGGACCAGACCAAGATGAAGTGGAGGTATCTACGCAGAGGGCTCCCAATAACCTCTTACCACTTTGCTGCCATATGCAAGGTACAATTCCTATTGCATCTCTCACTTCTGTGCCCCTTTGTTTAAGTGTATCAATGCAACCTCACATCACAGGCATGTGAGCTGAAAACCTCAAATTGGTGCTGAGTCACAGGCAGCAGCCCAGTAACAACTCAGCACTTTGGATCCTGGTACCACCAGATCCTGTCACAGCACAAAAGCTGGGACAAATTCCAGCACTGAAGCATTACACCCATGTCCACCCATTGCGACTCTGAGCAACAGGGTTATTTTGCAGAAAACATCCTGGCGAGCATCTCAAAGGAAAGATCCCTGGTGCGCATGGATGGCACGGGCAGGGAAAGACACGGAGGGTGGTAAGGAAGCAGGTGCTGGGCTGCCATGCCTCCCATTGTGGATCCCACACAGCTACCAGGCTGCTTGTGCCAGGAGAGCAGCACTATGGCCACATGTGCTATCTCCCATGGGCAGAGCTAACAACAGCAGAAAAGCTCCTTTCAAGGAAAAGGGCCAGCGCTCATGCAGGACTGCCACTTCTCCCTCTCACTGTGAAACTGGTGTTGAGAAAAATCCTTTAAACCTTTTAAACTCACACTTTCTAACAGGGTTTGGGTTTTTTTTTTTTTTTTTTTTTGGTCCTTCTCTTTTTTTTTCACTTGAGAACACCTCAAGGGAAATTCTGAATACCTCCCTGTTTGGGAGCCACATATCCTGTTTTTTATCTGAGCTGCAGGAGCAGAGCTGTGTGAATAATTGATTAATGTTCCAGGCAGATCTCAAATAATAAGAATTGAGTTTCTTCAATGAATGGAACCTGCTTCCCACCCTCCACCTCCCCCCAGATCGAGTCATTATCCATTCAGGAAAGTACCCTGCCCTAATTTCTCCCCAAGTGAGTTGTTTTCTTTAGAAATTATTAAAATGTAACCAAACTAGAATTCAAAAAACCATTCTAAACGGAAAACCAGCATTTAGATACGGCCGTGTTTAAGCATGGCAGTGGTTTTGATCATCTTCTGCTAAAGCTATTTGCAAATATGATGCAGTTTTGCTGGCCTGAAGTAGCACAGAATCAATTATCTACACAAAATAATGTGCCCAGCACTATTTGAGGTTGTTTTCTTAGTACAACATTATTCAGGTAACACTCATGAGAAACGCTGCTTTGACGTACAAAGGGAGCAGAAGAGCTTTGTTTGATCAATGCTTCACAGCGTGAAAAAAAGCAGGGCTGACTTTCCTCCTCTGTTGTCAGTGCAGCTCCTTGGCCAGGGTAAAGGGGAATTCAGTTTCCATGACTCATCCATTCCTGGGCTGCTGCGGAGACAGCCCGCAAGTGGTCGATTGGTGGCAATTGTCATGGGGAGGTGGTGATGTGGGTACTCAGACCATCAGCATATTTCACAAGAGCCATTCAGAGGCCCTTCCTCTTCAGGAAAGCAGGACCAGAAAGTCTAAACCCGAAAAACTCCCTCCTTATTGCTTACCAAACCCTTATCTCAACTACCTTCTACTGCTTAAGAGCTGTATTTCATAATATTTTTAGCAATAATAAATCAACTAACCCGCTAACAGACTAACATAGCAGGTAGGGGCTGGGGATGTAAACAGCAGGCAGAGAAAAACAAGTGTACTTCAGAGGAGTATTTTAAAATAGCATTGTAGGAGCAGACATTTCAAATTATTCCTATCTACTAATGAAGACTTTCTGTAATGCTTCCCCCTCTGCCACACTGTGTTCTCAGTGCTCCTTGAAGCTCCTAAGGACCGAAAAATATGTTCAACAAAATAGACAATAACAGCATGCCCCAGAAACCACTTCAGGCTCTCTACACTTGTTCTGGGAGGCTTCCCACAGTCCCGCAACAGAGCTGGCTTTATCTAATGCTCTATCTGAACGGGCAAGCCTTATCTCCACCAGACCTCTCTTCCAAGGGGCCCTTCCCCTGCGCCAGGCCTTCACTGAGTCAGTAAAAAAGACTGTTTTTTTTAATTTTGTTGGGTAGTTTTTAATCCTCTGGCAGCAGCAAACATTTGTAGCAGTTTAAAAGGCCAAATATTCAGCATCTCTTCCTTGAAGTTCCAGCTTTGCCTTTTGGGAGGGCTAGGAGATGTCTTTCAAACTTTTATTCAGCACAGAAAAGCAGACATAAGGCAGGTAATTCCCATGCACACGCACGTATCCTCAGCACACTGCACACTGTGACAACAAAAACCCTTTACACATTGTTGAAGCAGCTCACACTCCTGGCTTGGCTGGTTAGTCATCCTATCCCCACTGCTGCTGGAGATAGGCAGGCGTGATGGGAGGGTAAGAAACCAGCCGTTTACAGGAGCATGGTGAGGATGCAAGTACTGTTCTAGAAGGTGGAGGCTTCTTTTGGAAGTCAGCTCCCATCAGGCTCCTAGGCGACGGCAGCTGTTCAGACCATCACCAGTCCTGCCTCCTGAAGAGCCTGTCCTGTCTGGGCAGGGGGACAGGATATCAAACTAGCATCCAGTAGACACGTCAGCTTAAACCAATTTCCTCAGCTATTCTCTCAGAGGATTCACTTTGTTCTGGCAGATACATAGAGAGAGGACCTGGGGGTACACTGCAGGTCCTGGTGGCCAGAGTAGCTGTGCCACCTCGCTTTCCCATGCTGGGAGAGGGGATGTGTCATCAGCAGAGAACTTGGCCTTTGTGGTAGCTCCAGACTCCTGCCACCCCTTTACAGCCCGCCTTTTCCACTTCCCCAGATCCATGCCACATTGATAGACATCTCACAATACACCAGAGCACAGAGGGAAGTGGGGAAGGCTGGGAAGGCATTATCCCCCTGCCTGGGGTCACAGCAGGGCAGTGTGACATGGGTCACACCATGCCATGCATCGCCCCGGGGAGGTGGGTACTGGATCTGAATGGGGGCTGTAAAAGGACACTTAGCATCCGTGTGCTGGATGGCCTTCCTCCTATAGCTATGCATGCATTCAGCATTTAAATCCAGCTTCATTTACCTCTGAAAGCTTGCATTGCTACTAGAAAAAAACCAAACACTAAAAGCAGATTGTTTTAAGAACAATTTTGTAGTTTAGCAAACTCCAAGCAGGAGTAGGCTCACTTCTGCTGGGTGCTGTACAAATAAAAAGGCAGTTCCTGAATTAATACAGCCCCATGTGATTGTCTTTTGTCCAAGACATAAAGTGGCATTTCCGAAAGACTGGTAAACTTTTTCCATGGTGTTATCCAGGTCTGAAATAAGTGGGGTGTGGTAAATCCGTGCTGACGTAAATGAAAGAAGGTGTTTTGAAGAACCCAGGACACAGAGAACAAATTAAATCAGAGCAGTCTGGTGAATATTACCCAAGAAAAGCCTACTCTATTTTATGTTTCTTGTTCTTGTGATTGCAGAAATTCCCCTCAAATGGGCAAAATGAGGCCAGGAGGCCAGTGCCAGCATGCTTCGCCACCATGAGCCAGCAGAAACCAAACAAGGAGACTGTCAATGTGACTGTGAGCCAGCTACTGCAAAGCTTAGGAACTGGAGATTCTAAGATAGCGGGATCAACAGCTGGCCCATTTCTGATATGGGATGAACCCAAAAATCACAACTGCATCAGGGTCAGCTGGGAATAGGACTCTGCACCAAATCACCAGTGGCAGTTTCTCTCCTTCAGGCAGTGTTTTGGTTTAGGCTTTTTTTCACCCCTCTCAAATCGACAGAAATCTGTGGAGCAGACATTTTGTACTTGCCTAGGACATAAACCTCCTCTGCTTGCTGCATTCATTTGCTAAATAGCATGGTAACCTGTGAGAAACATTCTGAAACAGCTGTTTGAACTTGATTTTTATGTTCTTCTTCCTCTAGCAAAGCGCCTGCAAGTTCAGTACAAACAGATCAACACAGCCAAGCACAGCTTGTAGCCTAGCTACACACTTCAGCCTTTGCTCTCAACTCCTGAGGTTTTGGATGATGTCAGTCTGGTCTCCTGAGGGCTGCTGTTGTCATCAGATAGTGAGGTCGATAAGGCACATGTTATGATGAGGCATGCAATTGGGTTTAACCATAGTATCGTGCATGAGGTAGCCAAAAGAGCGGTGCATTTCCTGGTACAGTGCCTTGATAAGGCTCTTGCTACTTCACAGGTATTTCCACCATGCTGTCCTCTATGTTCAGCACGCAACAGATTGATGACAACCTGAAAGGCCAAACAGCACCAGGGTTCAAAAATCCAGTTCCTCTATCAAAAACATGTTTGGGACTTTTTGTTTCTTTTCCTGATTTCAATTTCACTCTCACCTCACCTTTCTTTTTAATTTAACTTTTTACAAAGTGAGTAAGAGCAGGACTCAAAACAGCCGTTCAGGGCTGGACAAAGTGTAGCCAGTTTCTGGACCAGGTTCTTCCTGGTCCCTCATCTAGTACTCCCCCATTGCACTGTGGAAGCACCTGAAATCCACCACAGCTTGCAAAGTAGGGGCCTTTGGCTGGAGTTGAAGGCTCCAGCCCCTGCCAGAACTTGTTTCCACACTGTTGAGATGCTCAGTCCTGAACTGCAGCTTCTTCCTCTTTTCCTACTTTACTTGATATTGAATATTATGACTTGTTTTACTAGCAGACCAAATGATAACAGTTCAGGACCAGCTCTTGTGTCAAAGCGCACTAAAAAGGAATTTGTACGTTGCCTTTAGCTGGAACTGGACTGGATTTTACTTTTTTGCATTCCTGTTCCTTGTTTACTTTTTGTATTTCACTTAGATGGAGCAGAGGAATAGGCTGGATTCCCAGTCACCCCTTGTTGTCAGCCACAGGAGAGTCATGGCAGTCCTAATCCTACCAATGGGACCACACAGAATAGACACATAAAAACTGAAGTAACCCATGCTTCTACCATCTGGCCTTTTCACAGTCAGTCTTTATGTACCAGAAAAGAGTGCACAATGGACTTTTAAAAAAACCCTAATTATACAAATTATCATCTTGAACCACACTGTCCACCAGCTTTCAATGAAGACTGAGCCCATTTCACTATCTAAATAAATCCTCTAGAACCTGGTGGGAAAGTTTAGTGCCTATGTGTTATTGTAGCAGCAAAAACCTGACCTGGCAAAGGCATGATCTGTGCTGTGTGTGAGGGCTATTGAGGCCTTAGCAGTGAGATAAGGTTGGGCAGGTCGGTACTTACGGCAGTGCATGGGAGTTGGGTTTTTCCAACCCCCAAAGGAGATGAACTCAGCACACCCTTTGAACTTCTTCAGGGCTTTTAGAAAGTAGCTCATTACAATTTTTTTAGCACATGAAGGCCAGGAGGTCCTAGCCCTGCAAAGGACAAGCGAGGCAAAAGCAGAGGAGGATACCTTGCAGGAGCAAAACTCATTTCAGCCTGCTGGAGAAGCTTGGTGGGCTTCCAGCTTGCGACACGGTCCTGCTGGTTTCTGCCTCTCGGTAGAGCTGGTAACCTACAGGGCGAGGAGGGAAGTGGCTTCACTACACATTGGGGAAATTGAAATCCTTTGGTCTAGCCACTGGGAGACAGAGCACACATCCTGCTCCCACCGGTCTTCTTGGAGGAAGGTGAAGGAAGAGGTGCCCCCAGACAGAGCAGGATGTTACAGCCCTTGGCTCAGTGAGCAGGTGCTAAGCACGGTGGGTGGAGAGCAGGGCTGCAGGCAGGAGGAAGAAGCACAACTAGAAAGTGAAATAGGCACCTGATTGTCATTTGCCACCAGCCTGCTCATGCCACGTGCTGCTTAGGCTTGTCTGGGAGAATGGGGTCATTCACTCTGCCCTGGCTGCCCCTGCCACCTCCACTTCCAGAGCCCCTTCGGTGGCAGGGTGGCCATGGCAGGCTGCTCTTCTCAGCCAGAGCTAGTGATGAGCACTGCAGGGGCAAAGAGCCTTTCCTCTACCCCATGAAGCCAATGGCCAAGGGCCAGCCCCACACAACAGGCACTGCTTGATCCACAGCTCAAACCCACTCCAGACAGGTTGCTGCCTGTCTCACCTTTTGAAGCCCATCTTAAGCTCCCTGTTCCCTGCAGTTCTCAGATAAAGTATCGAGTGGAATTTGTATCTGAACAGAACCAAAACTGCGGTCTCATGCCCAACAACTTTGCTCACCTACACCTCATGCGTCCGTCTACTGACCTTCCTGGGGTGCTCAGGGCTGAATTGCTTGTGGGACACAGGACTATGGTCTTATCAGAGGTTCTGACTGCTAATTGTCATGACAAAGTCACACACTGAGTAAGGAAAAATATAGGGGAAGAGCAGATAAAGATGACCCAATAAACATGCTGTGGGTCAGCCACCTTTTTATAACGATTTTGATAAGGCCTCTTAGAAAGATTGTTAGAGGAAATAAATAGCATAAGCCAAAGAGCAAAGTTTTTTCATGGACAATAAAGTAGACATAAAGACATGATAAGCAACAGTGTTACAAGCTACCCCTCCCTCCTGGAGTCAGGAGTAAGAAGGACTCAAGGATCTGTGCCATCCTGTCCAACTTGCTCACAGAAATACAACGCAAGGTACCATTGATGGAAAAGTGTCTATCTGATAGTGCTGGCTCATGTCATCTACTCCTTGTGCATATTTAGGTTAATAGTTTCTCTGATTAGCAACTAAAATAAGATTTTATTGCTTTTCTTCTTCGGTCAAAGAAAGAGGACAGATTCAATGTCTAAATCCTAACACAGGCCACACAGGTCAAGAGCAACTAACGAAAACAGCCAGCCTGCTTTTCAGCTTCCCGATGAGGCATGTTGGAGAAAATATTTCACTTACAGTACACCCAGAGGTGATCCAATATCCCTGGAAGAGAATCATCACTGCTTTGTCAAGAAAACCCCTTTTCAGGGCAGAACCTGGCTGTCAAATATTAGAGATGTGTTGGCTGCTGGTGGGGGATGCTGGATGATTTAGTTGAGTTAAATAACTTGTCAGTTATTCAGAATGGTGAAGCAGCATACAGTGAAAGGCTTGATGTACTCTGCTATACCAAACAACACTAGGAAACCAGGGAAGCTGGCTGCTGATACAAAAGGGAGATGAACATTCGTGACGAACAAGAAAGGACTGTTTCTTTTCCCACTGCATGTTTGCCCATTGGAAATGAGCTGACTGGGCAGGCCACAGAGCCAATTTCAACAGCTTGATTTTTTTTAAGGCTGGATAATTTTATGACCACTGTTAAGCACTGTAATTTATGTAAACCAAGATAATGGTAAGTAGAAACAAATCAACTCATGTTTCAAAGCTTATGTTCCCCAGGGACAGGGATGAGTGTCTCTCCTTCAGGAAGGAAAACTGCAGGGCAGAAGCACAGCATCCTCTGAGCACACTGGCAGGCTCCCAAGGGTCCTGGGTGCCGTGAAGCACAGGGCTAATATCAGAGCTAGATATTGTGCGCACATACATATTCATACATACAACCCAGTGCGGATAAAGTCCCAAGAACCAGACACCCATCACTGTTGGTCTGTGTCAAGGGAGCCAGGACACCCCTGAGTAACGGGGCAGGGCCCTGTTTGGCAGCACAATTGCTGTGACAAGAGGTCAAACTCTGTATCCCATTGTATTCCTAACAGAAACAATATAATTTGATATAGTGCTTTTTTCCTGTCCTCATCACAGATTAGGCCAGGAAAGTTGACTTGCCTCCACAAGAACCAGAGGCAGGACAGCATCAGTGAAAGCAGAACCAGACTGAAAATTAAAAGCTCAGGATGGGTTTGGGACATCCTATTTTTGAGCAGGCACGGGAAGAGAGGAGTAGAAAGGTTTAGAAAAACAAATACTCTGGGAACAGACTGGGAAAGAGCATAACTGGGAGGAAAGCTGAAAGGTGAAACCACGCATGCCATTTGGCAGGGTCTGAAGGGGATGGGATGCGAACCTCCACAGGAGACATTCAGGTTAAGTAGTAGGCTAGATATTGAGCGGTTAAAATAACCTGAGCGTTGAAACTTCCTGACAAGCAAATGCCGTGGACGCATTGGTGCCTGGGATGTTTCAGGCTACTGCTAGACAACAGTGTGCACGAGAGGTGGTTTGTGGATAATGAGATCATCCCTGCCATAGTTAAGAGTGAAGGTCTGGATGACTCACTACAAGTCCCTGCCAACCTGGATGATACACTGATAACCCCATGGGTCGCTGTCTCCGGCCTCCACCATGACACCACTGGCCTCCCCCAGCTGCCTGCCCTCAAGTTCTTACAGACTGCTCGCTTTTCAAACAAACTGCCAGATGTTTGGAAAACATCTCCAGTTCTGTTTTCATCCAGGCTGAGAGTGTTTTTCTGGTCAGAAGGGTGCCAGGAGAAGGAAAATGTCTTGGTCAGCAGATTCAGTCTGAATCCAAAGCCACATTACCGAAACTTAGAGGAAAATGATTTTCTGCAGCTCCCCTAGCTCTTTCAGTTGGATACCATCAAGAGGGGGTGAATTAAGTTTGTTGTCAGCTTTTCAATCCTCTGATAAACTTGTAAGTCTAACCATGGGGGAAATGGGGTTGTTTGTAAACACAGCACAGAAGATCTGAGGCTGAGAGAAAATAAACAACGAGCCTCTTTGTATATTTTCAGCGCTGTCCTCTTTCCATGCAAAAGTGCACCTTCTACACTCTGATGTTGGCCTTCAACAAAACCTTTCCTCATCTCTTGTGACTATAACTTCTTAGTAAATAAAGACTATGTTAGTGACCAAAAGCCCTTGCAGCATCTCCAGAGCTGGGAAACACAGTATATTCTCTTCGTGTAATCAAGGTAATCACGATGGCTCCCACATAAGACTGCTCAAGAAATCTCTTTATAGCAAACAAAGCAAGAGCTTCAAGAAGTAACTTCATTGGCGTTTGTTCCAAATTGCTTAATGTCTCCTTAGGGGCTGTGGCTACCATCCCAAACAACATTTCTACGGCTTGCGTGGCTACATCCTTTTCCTGTGAATCAACGTTGGCATCTGCTCATCCAGAGTATTCAGGAGAAATATTTGCTGTTGCCTGGAGACTAAGACAGGAGAAAAAGTATCAGGAGTCCTAAATTATTTTTGCAGCTCTTTCTGTGATACTGTGCCACTTAACAGTCATGTATCTAACAGGGTTCTAAAACCTAAGCAATAGGTACAGTTAACATTTGCCTAGTGCCCAAAATACCTGTAAAGTTCTCCCAGGCCCATGTGTGAAAGGCATCATAAGGAAGTACAAAGTGCATCGCTACACAGAACAACCAGACACCAGCCGTTTTTGTCAGCATCAGCATTGCTTGCGCTTTCTGTCCTCTCTGGGAGGGGGATAAACCCCACAGAGACAGAATGACTCCACTGACAAACCTCCCATCAGCTCTTTTGCTGACCGGTGGTCTGGTAGGACCAGAGGTACTGCAAACATACCATACCTATGGCTTTGCCTCTGCCCAGCTGAGGTAGACTTTAAACACACAGAGAAATGCTGAACCCTGAAATGTTTCCACCAACTCCAGTTGTTAAAACCTTTCACATCGCACCGACAACCGCTCACATGTGGGGGGATGAGGAAACTTCCTTCCACACAGAGGTGCAAGAAAACTGGAGCTGGCAGTCACGTGCTCCACGCAGCCTTACAGCCTGCAGGATCCTGCATGGAAAAATTTCACTTCCATGTGTTGACTAAGTTAATGTGCGGGGATAGTGGGCGTACATAAAATGAAGCTATGAAAGGAGATTAATTTGCAGCTGGAGCCCAGGCAGGGAGAACTCCAGTCCTCTGTTTGCTCAGAAAACGGCTGCTTTGACCAAACCCCGGTCAAAAAGAAGAGGTTAAGGCAGCGGTAGTGAAAAAAAAAGAGCAGCAAAAGTGAAGCAAAGCCTCTCTGGAAATTAAGATGTGGAATTCAAAACATTTGCAGTGTAATAAACCCAGGCGAGCCCATAAAGCTGCACCAGCCAAAAGGAGCTCTGTTCTGCCTACGAGGAAACCCGAACCGGCGTCACGCCTGGCAGCAGCCACCCCACAGCCTCGCTTCCTCCCTGCCTCAGTGCAGGGCTGTCTTGCCCGCTGCCCTCGGCTATGTTTAACGCAGCGTCTGTTTCCACTCTAACCCCTTCGGTTTGGAGGAGGAGGAGGATATAAATCAGCTGTGGAGCTGCCCACAGGGCTTAGTCACAGCAGGTATTGGTTTAGGGTGTCTTAGAGGAACTTGGCTTTTTTCTCTTTTTTGCTGGAAGTATTCTAGGGAATAAGCACTGGCTTTGTGAGGCACAGGCATTGCTTAACAGGCGAGAATGTCTCCAAACAAAGGACATTTTACATCATCTTCTAACATTTTGGGCTTAACTCGGCCTAGAGCTTGAGGGCTGTTCCATGAGTTCCCAGCAGGCACTTGCAGCATCCCTGCTGAGCCAGTCTCGCCATCCCTCCCAGTATTCCCAGCCCCAGAGATACCCTCTGCGACAGGTTTCAGACCTTCTTCCCAGCTGAACTCCTTCCCAACACTAATTTTACTCTTTTCTTCTTGTTTATGGCTGGTTCATACCCCTCAAATTGCTTCTGCTATGAGCTCCTCCTGACCCCTCTTCTGAGTGGCCCCAGTAACGAAGACACCTTTCTTCACTCTCATTTTTTTTGCCTCTTTTCACTCCACTCCCCACACTTTTGTCTGTCACCAGAGCACCTGGTCACTCGATACACCAGCTACCCACAGCAGAAGTGCCTTCCTAGCCCCACTGCTGGGTACAATACCATACATCTTCATGTTTGCCTATTGTTTCCTAGGTCATGAGGAGTCTTCCTCAAGCACAAGCCCCTCACTCCCTCCCAGGCAAGGTATTGGGGCTGTGCTTTTGTGTCACTGCCACCCCTGGGCATGTCTGCAGCCTCCAGCCCAAGCAACACATCCAGCACTGGAATCAGGAGCCTCTTTGCTCACACGCTGACCACTGCACCCTCTCCCAAAGCCTCTCTCTCCAGACTGAAGCATATGCTCACTTTCTCCAAAGCAGGCCACACAAATTGCAGCAATTAGCAAGTGTAAAGGGCATGCTGCCCATGAATATTACTGCATCTTAATACTCATTCATATCCTTGTGCATAGTCATCAGATAATATCCAGCAGGCTACATTATCCAGATCTTCCCCTCCATGCTGATGCTTCTGAGCCTTGCTGGAGACCTAGTTCATTAGCCTTCATACATCCAAACACCATTAGTTAAGAAGTCTTTAGCCTCCTCAAATCAGCATGGATTCTCTCTCACATCTGCTATCCCCCATGCTGTGTGAATCTGATCTCTTATCTCTTGCTTTGTTCCCAGTCTTTAATGGCGACCCATCATTTCCTGCTCCACTGCCACCTCCCCTCTGCCACACAAGAGCCTGGTCTTCCCACATGGTTTGCAACAGTAGCTCCAAGTCCCCCTTGCAGACCACTGCCCTCCCTGCACCGCCCCCCAAAAAAACCTTGTATGCTTCCCTCCAGGCATGCATCTACTGTTGTCCAGTTCTCCAAGTTCTTCCTACTCTGCATCCCAACTGATGAGGCACGTTCCATCAGGAACTTGGAGCATTTCAGGCTTCTTTTTAAACTACATTTTTTGTTACTTGCATTCTGGCACACCATGCCTAAATTCAAGTGATACTAAACAAAGGTTACCTAAAACTAGGTAGTGAAGTTCCCAACTGCCTTTAAAAACAACAACAGCAGCAACAACAAAGAAGCCCTATTTGACTTTGCAGCCCTCATCTACAGAGAAGTTCAGGAAATGAGGCAGCCTGTGTTTCTATAGCCCCCGATTGCAGAGCTGAAGGTACTTTGGTACAAAAGACACATTTAGCCCTTAGCAAGGGAGTAGCCAGTGCAGTCCTCGGGACACTTACAGCTATTGTAGGAATTAGGAAAGAGGGAGGTAGCTACTGGAGTGGGATCTGAGCCACCTGGAGCTCTGGGAATCAAAGTCATCCTCTTACTCCTTACCAAGAGGCAACTGGCGGAGCCAGCCATACACACTGGCTGCAATTTCCAGAGACAGCCAGGCATGTTGGATGTGGATAGCACTAATCATTTGACTTAGAAGCCAAAACATAAGTGACATCTAGTACCTGCAGCCCAGAGACATGGACTCAAGTCTTCTTACAAGAAGTCCACACTGCAAAAACCCATGACTAAACATGTGAAGAACAGCAAGTCACAATAGGTGTCCCCCTGCCCCACAGTAAGTGCACTGAGGCATACTCTGCCATGCCACCACACATGGGATGATAGGTATCTTGTTCTTGAGGGTACTTCTTTCTGCCCAGGCACACCAGGCACATCAGAAGAGCAACTGTGCCAGCACACAAGCCAGCTCTTTCTTCCTGGCCACTCTTGAGAGTCCTATGATGCTCTCCTGTTACAGCCAATGAGCCAGAGCATGGAGGAGCCCTCAAATCAAAGGAATGTCTCAAAACCATCATGCTAGGAAAGGCTATTTACCTTTCTGAGCCTTGGCCAGGCTATCACCAACCAAGGCAAACTGCTAGGCGACACAGATGCTAACCCTACAAGAAACAGCTTGGACAACTCACCCATGGTAAACCCAAGGAAGGGGAAGTCCCTCCAGATTAGCTGCTGCCATACACCCAAGTCATGATGAATGCTAATAGTATCAAATCAGGGAAATCCCTGCATTGCTGGAGGCTCTTGCATCACTCTCCCTCAGTTACAGAAAGTAAGCTTCTGATGCTGCCTGTTCTGCTCTTCTCTATGCCCTGTGTGATCTAGCTCAAGGCTAGTTTCAAAAAGCAAAACACCGAGTGATAGAGCATTTATCATTAATAAAGTCACAGGAGACAAACTGCTTGCTTCCCAGAACCAGTGCGCTAGGGCGAGGGAAGTACAGAACTACCAGGAAAGAGGACCTACTTTTAGCACAGCTTCCCAGTAGTTTGCCATAGCACTGTGCAACCAATACATCTATTTTGTTCATCAATTATTAACTGGGCAGACTATTTGCTTGAAGAGCTGCACAGAAAGTCCAGAGAGGAGGTGAGCAGTTTCAAGCTCCACGTGCACACCTTGAGATACACTTGGGATCCTTTCCAGATCAGATACACCTCATTCTTGAGGGGCCGATGGTATGGCTTCTAGCATTTGGCAAGGAGGCAGGCCTGGGTGCTTGCTGCACCTGGGCACGGGAGGTCTTCCAGGAAGGAGCCCATCTCTCATGTGGGCCTCATCACCTTTACACCCAAGGGCAAGGCTGCGGTCAGCAGGTTTCTGGAGGCCTGTTGAGCAGCACTGGGGCTGTGCCCGAGGCTCCTCTCAGGCATCAGCACAGACTGCACAGTTACATCAGCATCACCCAGGCAAACTCCCCACGCAGCTTCTGCCCTGTTCATGGGAACCAGCTGCTACCAATCACACTCCTCTTCCACCATCTTTCTTCTACCTAGCTCACCTTTATTGCCAGACCACACAAGCAAGCACGTTACACAAAGCCAACACCAGGAAAGGCAAGCTGGTGTAAGCCTTGAGGTATCCTACAGCTTTTGTTTGTCAGGAACTTTTCCAACATGAATTAGGAAACATTTCTTCTGAACAGCAAGGCATGTCAAGACAGATAAAAGATTGGTGGTTCAGAAACAATATTCCACCCTGGATTTGGGAGAGAGCTGGTACAGTTTCAGATGGAGTGCCAAGCTTTCTCCAGAGAGCTCAAAGGCGGAAACACAAGATTTACACCATGACGAGTGCTGACAAGGAAGCATCCCTGAATAAAACCACTGGGTTCAGAAGTTTCTGGGGTTGCCAACTGATACTTAAAGGGGTATGCGGGCTTCAATGAGATAACAGGTTGAAGACTTCTCTGGGGGTCCATGTTCCTCTCCCACACGAAACACCAAAACACCACTCTGTACCAAAAAGGAGTAGTACCAATAACAAGTCAGGCCCAAGGCTTGGGGAACCCATGCCACTTCAACATCCCACTGGAGCCTTGCTCAAAACACGCACAGGCATGAGGGGGAAGGAGCTGCATAGGGAACATAAGCCACAAGAAGAACAAAAGCCAATCCAAGGTTTAAGATACATTGATCAGAAAGAAGTTTAGAGAACAGACTGAAGGACTCAAGATGGGAGAACTCCCTAAGAGACAGAGGGTGAGAGGCCACTGAGATAGGTCACACTGGTTATTTGCTGCCATTGATTTCTGCAGCCACAGGTTTGTGTGGCTGATCCATTGAATCCATGAGGAATGAAGGAAGGATGCCTGAGCACAGGGTGGGCACTTCTAGGTCAAAAGGAGGAAACTATCTGCATTTGAGCAGCTGTCTATAAACCAGCCCCTCAATCTGTGCAAGGAAAACCAGCTCCACTGTCAGTTTCTTGAAAAAACTCGGGGTTTATTGATTTAAACTGCAAACAGTCATTACAAAAGAGATTCTCTTTTAAATAAACTCACACAAAGAGGAGGAAAAAGCAATGTAGTGAACAGTAACGGGGTGGGGGGAGATATTACATTCATTATTCTCTTTGTGCCAGTCCCGTTCACCTCTGCAAGGAAAACTCCAAACTTGGAATACAGAAACGCAAAGACAAACTGTATTTGGAATGTCTTCAGATAGGCACTTTGAGCCCAAGGCTTTTCTCCTTGAAGAATCTAAACAGAAAGACAAAGGTCTTTCTTCCACACTGCCTCACAACAGAGCTCAGGTATGTACATTCTAAAGCCCTAGGTAGTTAAGACCCAGGGGAGTGGAAGAGGAGAAGGAGAAGAAAGGCAAAGAAGCACATTAACTCAATTTGCAGTCCAACACAAAAACAAAAAAAGGGGGGGAATTCTAAAATAAATAATCCAAACACAGTTTTTGCATTTTTTTTTAAATTAATTTTTCATTTTTTAAAATAAAATAACCAAAAAAGTGTAAAGTTACAAAAAATGTCATTGTAGTATAATATATTAAACTGTGGGGAAAAAAAGGAAAAAGACACTTCACAATCTTAAGATTAATATGGAAGATCATAATTTAAACATAAAAGAATATATTCTATGGATTCATCATCCCGATAAATATGAACAAAATTAACAAAAAAAGCATAGGTTCGGCAATAAATACGTTTTGATAAGTTAAATAAGCCTTTTTATATTGTTGTGCAGTGACAAGCAAAATCTGCTCTCCAATTTCTGAAGTTATACAAAATTAAAAACCCAGAAAAAAAAAATAGAAAGCTTGGCGTGAGTGCTCTAAGATAGATCTAAAGTACTCTAGAGCAAAACCATTAAAGCTATGTCTACTGGAACTTTGTTTACACGAACTTTTGTGTGTGTGGAATGACTTGTTGGCCCCACCCCCTCTATTTCTGTATTTGTTTTAAGATGTCACATGAATGCACTGGGAACTTTTTTAGCACCAAAATCAAGTCTCTCATAGTCCATCTGGTTTTCGTTTTCTTTTTTGCTGTTGTTTTGTTTTCTTCCTCCCAGTCAAAGTCCCACTCTTGTTACAATCTTTGTCCGTTCTCAGCTTTTTCTTCCCGCAGACCTGAGTGGATCCAGGCAAGACTAGTCTTTAAGGGGAGGGGAGAAAGACTGGATGTTAACACTTGCCCACATGCCTGCAGCCTAGCAGAAACTGGCCAGTCAGGGAGGGACTGGGAGAGGGTTATGCAGTACATGGCCAGTGGAGGGAGCTGGATCCGGACATTTCCTGCACATCTGGAAGTGCACAGAGCTGCTGGTGCCCTCTGCAGCTGGAGAGGTAATAGTCACAGTGAAAGTGTTAAAAGGCACTAATTTTGTAAACGTTATTGCTTTTCATCGTAATTTGGCACTTAAGGTTTAAGCCAGTGGGTCTACAGCAGGCAGGCGGACATGTTAACATCCATCTCAAGACTACTGGGGATGGGGTGGGAGGAGTTCAGCTTAACATTGTAATAGAGGTGAGGGGGTAGGGGGGGAGCAAGAGGAAACCCCAGATTAGTCGTCAGAGATGGAGAGTCTGCTGAAGATGGGAAGACGTCTTGAGGTGTCCAGGATAGGGGAATCTGAGCCGCTGTGGCTGCTGCTGGAGCTGCTCAGATAGCCCTCCTGGTCAGAGAGGGAGTCCTGAGGACTGGGCGGCGAGTCAAACATGTTGGGGGACTCGGACATGGGCCTGAACAAGAAGGTGGTGGGGGAGTTCCCGCTGGGCACCTGCACCCCCATGCTGGGGGCAAAGAGACTGACCAGCTCCTGGCTGGAGAAGGTGAAGGGGTTGCTGGCGCAGTCAGGCAGGGTGGGGGAGCCCAGCAGGTCGTCAGCGCTCAGCATGGGTGGCGGGGTGATGGAAGTGGGGCTGTCCAGCAGCCCGCTGGCAGCAGTGCTGGGGAAGCCGGCGAAGCTGAAGCTGTGCTGCAGACGGGGTCTGTCGGTGACGGCGGGCTCCCGGCTCCCCGCCACAGCGCGGCGCTCCTCCGCGTTGTGGATGAAGTGGCAGCGCGGCCCGTAAGGGCAGAAACCGATGGTGTGGAAAGTGCGGCAGAGCTCGGTCTTGTACTTGGGGTGGCGGGTGAGGCTCCGCAGCTCGTGGATGCCGTGGGCGAACTGGCACTTGTCGCCGTACTTGCAGGCGCCGTTCTCCTCGAAGGGGCGGCACAGCTCCGTCTTGTAACGGCTGGAGTTGACCTGTCCCCCGGGCTGCTTCTGCTGCAGCAGGCGCTCGCCACCCTCAGAGAAGGAGCGGTCCCGGAAGCGGCTTTCTCGGGGACCCAGTATAGGAGCCGGCTCCCCTTTCAGGCTGGTAAGGAGCTGGTTCTGGTGGAACTTGGAGTTGGGCAGGGTGACAGAGTGCCTTCTAGGGAAGCCCCCGCCTGCCGGGGTGCCCACCGCCTTCCTGTCCATCAGGCACCCGCTGACACTCGAGGGGCTGTAATTCAACATCTTGTTGCTCTGCGGGGAGAAAGCAAGAGCCGGTCACTGCCACCGCCTCCTCCGCCGTCCCCACGCAGCCCCGAGAATATCCCGCGGCACGGCGCCCCGTTGGTCCCCGGCTCCGGCCGCCGGGGCGAGCAGGGCAGCCCTCCTCGCCAACATCTGCTCCAGCCCGCTCGCCTCTGCTCCCGAGAGCCACGGGCCGCACCGCCCCGTTCCTCCGCGAAGCCCTGGCAGAGCTGAGTAAGGAAGCGAGCCAAGCGCCAGACGTGGGGGAGCCGCTGGCTGCATGCAAGAAAACTCCCGAAGCCGAAGCTCTTCTCTGGGAGAGCCTCCCAGGGGACGGCGGCGAGCGGGAAGGGCAGCGCGCAGCGATGGCGCCCTCCCCACCACCCCCCCCGCCCCACTCCCCCTACGGCGTGGCAGGACAGGGGCGGCAGAACACCGCGGGGAGCGAACGCGTCCGCCCGTCCGGGCGCGTTACAGCGCGACGGCCCCAGAGGCAAAGGAACGACCCGGCCCCGCGACTGAGCCCGCCAGAAGCGCGGCGTGGTGCCCCCAGCCCTCCCCTCCGCCGGCGGGACCGAGCGGGAAGCGCGGGCAGCAGCAAAATTGGATCAGCGCCCGGTTCCTCGGCTCCCACCCTACGCCGAGTTCGGTACTGGCTAGCAAATGGGGGGGGGAGTGGTAGAAAAACCCAAACTCGAGCCTGAAAGGCGGCGAAGAGCGCTCCCGACGGCGCGCTTACCTTGCATAAAACTTCACTCAGGTCGAAGATGGTGGGCGACACCAGGGCTGTGGACATTTTCGGAGAGCGAGGGGGGGACGCGGGTGCGGCCGCGGCACACAGACACGAGGAGTCGCGGCGTGGGTAAGGCAGAGCCTCGGGCGCCCGGCGCGCAGCCTGCCTCCCCCCGCCGCCGCTCCCAGCCCGCCGCCGCTTCCAGAGGGTTCGGCAAAAACCTCAACTTATAAAGTTTCGGACTTACCCCCGGGAGGAGGAGCCGACGACGGGAGGAAAGGGGAGGAGGGGGGAGAAGGGCAGGGTGATTGACACCGCGACTGAATCACCCAGGCGGGCGGGGCCGGAGAAACTTTCGTGAGGAAGGAGGGGGGAGGGAAGGAGAGGAGGGGAGAGAAAGGAAGGGAAAAAAAAAAAAAAAAAAGAAAAAAAAAGGG
>JASSUY010030686.1:21201-44645 GCA_032466535.1 Forpus xanthops | reverse complement strand
GCCAAGGTGAAGGGTTTTATTTTTCATTTATTGTTTGTTTTTTTGCCCCCCCCCCCCCCCCGCCCCATGCTTTGAACACATTATGATACAGACTTCAGTTCAGCTTCAGTTCCACTATTATATCTTTTCCCACAAGACTGCTGTCTCATTCAGATCACAGCAGGGAACATGCTTTCATCTCTGCCAGCTGGGCATGGCTGGAGCACCCCATGTCCGCAGGAACTTCTTGGGGAGGAACAGAGGCAAGGCTTTGCAGATTCCCATGCACAGAGGATGGAAGGGTTTGCCCAGGTCCAAATCTGGGAGGGCATTTCCAGGAAGCCTCTCCCACTGCCTCCTTCGTCAGTGCGCTAGTGAAGAGTGAAGAACAGTGAGGGTGGAATTCCTCTCACCTGATTTTAAGTGCCTAAAACTTAGGTGTCTAAACCTATTTAGTTGGACAGGCTTCTTGCATAGTCAATGGAGACAAATAGGCACCTCCAGTGTGTGATTCATCTCGCCTATCTTGCACATTTATCTTGAGAAGGGCTGACTCACTCTGCAGTCAAGCACAGCTTCTCTTCTGTGACTGTAAAGGCAGATCAACAACTTGAGGATTTGACAACTAAACTTTACATGTTCCAAGTTAGGAAGGCGAGTCCTACCCCCAGCTGTGGCAGTGGCTGTGGCAGCAGCACCACCGTGCCCTGGCTTTGGGGCCTGTCCCCCCCAGTTTCTCTCAGAGGGTCCACTTCCAGCCCTCCCCGAGAAAGGTTGGAGTTTAGTCTGTCCAAATCACATTATCAGTCCTTATCACATTATCAGACTAGGTTATATATTTTTAAAACACCTGGGGCAGGGTCCATGTCTTTTTTGTATTTGTATGTCCCCTCGAGGAGTGAAGCCCCTGTGCCGGTTGCAGCCTTTCACGGACTGGTGCAGTACAGCACCGTGGGTGCCTACACCAGTCTGCAGGTCTTGATGAAATGCAGCCAGGAACACAAAAAGAGCTCATGGACATTGGGAAATAAGCAGGAGTGAATCATAAGAGTCAGAAGAAGCTACTAATGTGTGGGAAAAAGGCAAATGTGCTACCTCGGCACAAACATATAATAAGGAAGTATGTAATAATAATTATTGTTATTGTAATATGGTCTGGGTGAGCATTTGGGAAAAAGATATCTAATAACTGACAAGCGATGTAGCTCATTTTGTTTTGATCTGAAATTCAAACAATGGTTGTGTTTATAAGGCAATAATACGCAGGGCACAGAGCACTGGCACTGCACCAAATATGCACTCCCCAAGTCGGGTTTATATAGGTCATGCCAAACAAATAATAGTGTTCTTCAATATAATTACTGATTCATTACGGAGAGAGAATGTAATCGAGTCTGTTTGGATTTCAGGGAGGCGTTAGATATAGTAAATTCATACATTTGAACTTGGATTGGGAAGGCTTTGTGCACTTGCCTAGCTCTCCTTCTCTGGGAGTCAATGGTAAAATTCCCACTGCAGCCTGCCCCAGCAGCACAGGAGCCTCTCTGCCAGCTTCAGCAGGCACTGTTGCTCCCACCACCCTTTGCAGACACTCTCAGCACCCTTTGAAGCATTTCACAGGTCAGCTGAGAAACTAAGCTACTGGTGATCTGAGATCTGGATCCAAATGTGTGGGACCTGGCACTCAGCTCAGGCATTGCCCCAGCCCCTCCATTTCTGGGCCTCCTGCTCCATGTCCTGCTTCTGGATGTGTCTCTTTACACATGTTATTCCACTCCTACCTCAGGGGAGAGCAGCAAAAGACAGAGAGGACAGGATGGCTTGGAGGTGCCCATCAGCTCCCTGGCCCTATGCTCATACTTGCCTATGCGGGACTTAAACTGGGGTGTCCCTGCCCTGGGAAGACATCAGTGGTGTTGTGCAGTGATGCCAACCAACATGGCAAGGGAGTGCCACCACGACTTAGGACATCAAAGGAGAAGAGCCAAGCTCAGCTGGTGGTGAGGAAGGACCATGGGGGCTTCTCCAGGGGCTTTTGGATGGCTTTCTCGTGTGGCTAGTCCATGGGGAACTGGCATTTCAACTGCCGCACTTTGCTTTCCCCAGGAAGACCTGGGCAGCCCCACATCAGTCTGAGGTGCTTCCTGCTGGCCTCTGCCCCCACACACATGGGATGGATGATGGTGCCCACTGCAGCTTCCTCAACACCTGGCACAGCTGCCAGTACCAGTGACAGGGCTTTGTTCTGTGTGGCACCTGGACCAATGGTTTGACTTAGGAAAACACAGTGCATTGTGGAACAGCCACAGTCGGCACCCTTCATCTCCATGACCAGCCCTGCTGCTGCTCCCCACAGCACAAAGGGCAGAGCCCCAGTGTCCTCCCTGCAACTCCACTCCAGGGAGCAGCTGCATTTGCCAAAAAGGCTGACTGGACATGGTACAAGTCTTCTAGGAAAATGGGGGCCATGCACTGACAGACCAGCATCCAGTGCAGGAAGCACTGATGGAATACTGAACACTGGTGGAGTGCCTTTTTGCAAAGTTAAATCATGCCCCACCAGTCAGCTGACTTCTGTGAGCTTCCAAAAATCTGGTCAGGAACTAGTGGGGACTATGCTTACAAAAGGTCTTTTGATAAAGGCCTGCCCAAGAATGAAACAAACTTGGCAGCCATCAGATAAAAAGTATCATCATGGATTGAAAATTAAGTCAGAACTGATAGAAGGAGGGAAAATCCGTTAAAAGTAAATGGCCACTGTTCTGTAAGGGGAAGAAAAGCTGATTGAGGTGGGAGAGGGGCAGTGGGGCCATGCTTGAAGGAGACAAATGTGGTCCTCTGGACACTAAAAAAACAGAAATGAAGGAAGGATAACAAGGCACCAGCATTTGCTGCCCAGAGAGAACCATGTATTTTAACTGCAAGCAAGGCTCAGCAGGGCTGGGAGGAACTCCAGAAGTTTCTAACTGAACTCAGAAACCAAACCACAATGACGGAGAAAGTTCAGTGCACACAAATGCCAAAGCAAGCCATTTCAGAAGAAATTGGGCAAACCTCTTGCTGCGAATTAGAAGTTAGCTTGTAGGGGTCAGTGGTGGGCAAGGCAATAACTATTGAAGAAATGTGAAAGACCTGCACTGAGCATCAGCATGAAAAATACGTCATCCTATAACCTGGTCGCACACATCACACTCCATGTCTGCTTGCCCACTTTGAAGCAGGACCTAAAGAAACATTGTAAGATGAACCATGCTGAGTAAAGATCAAAAGTCCACCAAAGGCAGCATGGAAGAACAGAAACAGCATCAAAGGCAGAGCTGGGTGGGGGACTCTTTTTTCATGAGGGGAGGCTGAAGAGTACAATACTATTTCATTTGCACCAGGGAAGCAGAGGGCTGCAAAACAATCGTTCCCTTAAGTAACAACCACCCAATGCTTTTGGTTTATTTGTGTTGTGCTAGTTGAGAAGAAAGGCATAAAGGTGCTTTTAAAAATAGTTGCAAGGGAAGTTTGTGCTTTGCCAATGGTCTGCCTCAGTACTGTTCCCCACTGGACGTGATCTGCTGATAAGGTCCTACCTGGCCTGAACTCAGCTCTGCATGCCAAGTCACCCGTAGTAGTGTACCTGCTTTGGTTGGATTGCTGAGACCCCCTTTTGCAGAGGTGGGGTACAACTCCCTTGTGGGCAGAATCCAGCCTTGGCTAGCAGCTGACAAAGCCCAGCCTGTGCACTGAAAACCTGCTCAGCATCAGTGTCTGGCTGTCATGCAGTGGGGACTACACGGTGGGGACAAATCTGGTCGCTAGGAGGGTGTGGTGACACTAAGACCTGTGCAGTAAGAAGCGGGAGGGGGATGTGTGTGTAAATAATTTACTAGTATGACCTAAATGCTACCAGGCCTTTGTTTATTTTTATGAAGTCAGTAGAGAACCATGCAGGTTCTGAGACTGGAGTTTGGGGACCAGAGGCTGAGAGGTGACACAGAGTAAAGGCATCCAACCCCTCCATGTGGGAAGACAGTGAGCCTGAGAGCAGAAGGCTGCTTTCCGAGTTTCCAATGTTTCCTGTATACAAAAACCTTTGCAGAGAAACAACAGAGGGAGAACTGCCAGAGATCTACAGGTTTAGATGTTACTGTTGTCTGTAGTTGGTTGACCCACCAGTGTGTTCAAGATGCATGGCACAAAGATGACCAGTCATCTTTGTTGCTGGATCAAAACCTCACAGATTCAAACTGTGGTAGATATGTTAGTGTGGCAAATACAGCTATTCCAAAACACAAACCAGAATTTTCTAAGTGCCAGTGAACTGGTGAAGACCAACTGGGAGCAGGTGGTGGATGGCAAAGGCTCTTTTGGTGAAACTGTGCAAAAGAACAAGTCTGCTGGTGAAGGGAGAGTGTCACGGTCACCTCAGGCAGTATAAAGAGAACAAAAAACAGCAGCAGAGAAAAACGGTAATGCACCCAAAGTTGTGTCCAGGCTAAACCAGGCCAATAAAAATAGCTCTGCTGGTGAATGAATATGCCAATCTAAACCATGTTTCCTGAAGCAGTTGAACCCTCATCCACAAAGCTCTTCCCAGGAGGAAAGACTTTTGCAGTAACATTGGTATGGAGGGGGATAACTCTACTTCATAGCTGAGCTGTTGATGGCTATGGCCAGTTTGCATGTGTGAAGTGCATGTTTTTCCGTATCTTTTTGATACCAGAAAAAGCAAAAATAGGTGTTTGTGTGGATGTGTGACTTGGTGAGTGCACGTACTAGGCTAAGAAGATCATGCATGTTCGTGTATGTGTGAGTTTTGTGCTCACTTAAGGAATTGTGTCTGTGCAAGAGAACAAGTGCTAGTGAATGTGTGAACAAGAACCTGAGTGGCCATCATGCAGCTGCATGTGAGCATCCCAGGCTGCAGCAGAAATGGCGTGTGCTGGGATGTGTGCAGGTTACACAAGGGCAGGTAGAGCTGTGCGAGTGCTCACTTATGCCAGCACCCCTACACAAGGGAGGGGAGGTGAGCATCAGTACGGGATAGCACACATGGCACCGTGGTGCTGGAGGGGAAATGCAGGAAAGCTTTTTCCTAACTGCTTATACAACACAGTTTGGCTCAGCAAAGAGTCAGTGTGGGTAAAGAAGAGTCTAGAAGGGCTCCTGCCAGCTACAAACAGAACGATCAGCATACACAGGATGTGCCAAGCAGCTAAAGGCGTCCCATTATTCACTTCACTTTTATTTCAAGGGGATTCACTTCTCTGTTCTGTTTCCCATTTGGGAAGTGAAACCTGAGATCATGCTACCATTAAAAAAAGTTGGTCACAGCTCGTTTGTTTTTCTACTTTATTCTTTCATTTTAAAAAGTTACTTTGCTTTGCCTTGAATGGAATTTATTGAAATTACTGGTAACATATTAAGTCTTCACTCTCTGTTTCTCTCCTGAGGAATTATCTCATTTGCTCTTATTTGAAACTGTTGACTCTGAGGGGCGTGTTTACAGCTCATGACATGCTCACAGTATGGTGCAACCCAGAGCAGAGGGAACAACACGGGTTCCTCCTAAGCACAGCCAGAGCTGGCCTGTGCACTGCTCACAAGGTGCTTTGTAAACATTTATTCATTCTTGCACACACACTCCCTTCCCTCCCCCCATCAGGTGAGGAAATATTATTGTCACCATTTCACAGATGGAAGAAGTGAATGCAGATAGGTTTGATGACTCACCCACAGCCGCTGAGGCAGATCTAGAGCTGAGGTGTTAAGCTCCTAGCCACCTAATTTAACCCAGCAGGTCACGTTCCCACCCAGGGCTGACAATATAGGTAGTGTCAGCTCCAGCTACCTGCCACCCACTTGTCCTGTGAAGCTCATCTTTACGTTTGCAGAATGAGATCAGATCACTGTGGCCTACTCCATGCAATGGTATCATCACAGTGTGATATATTATTATGATATCATGATGTGATTATGCCTGAAACTAACGCAAGGACACACACAGAACAGAGGTAGGCAGTTGGAAATCAGCGACCATGTGCTCTCCAACCACATCAAACATACACACACCCTTAAACCAGGGTGTTGGTTGATCCCACCACACTGCAAGGATCTGCAAATGATCTGTATGCTGGGCAGGGGCTCCACACCTTCTTTGTTGGGACCTGGGTTAATTTTTGCCCTGTGCAGTCCTGGTGCAAACAGCCAAAGCAGGAAAGATGGCTCTGTGAGGCAGTGGAAGAAAAATGTTTGCCTCTCCGTTGGAAGTGGCTCTCAAAGCGTATGGTCAGTAGATAAAGATTATGGTCCCAGTTCTCCAGTGAGGCTGGTTGTCTTTGACTGCTGAGCACTTATTGGAAACTAAGCCTCCTCCTGAAGGTGGTTCAATACAAGCACTCAGGAAACCAAGCCTTCAGTGTCTCATCACAGCTGAACCTCCAGGGCTACATGTTGCCACTGTTCACTCTGTTTTGCTATTTAAGATCCTCTCCCAGACAGAATCAAGAATAAAAACAATAAAAATACCCCACTCCTTATCATCTTTGTTTGCTTTTCACACTGTTTACATGGGACATGATTTCACTCATGTCCAACTCATCCCAGATGACTCAGATTAGTCAGTTCCACTTTCTGAGATGGGTCGGTCTGTCTGTCTGTCTGCTTCTCAGGCCCTGCAGGATGCTGCCACAACCAGCCTCATGTTAGAAGAGGGGAGGTTAGGTTTCCCTGTATGAATCTTTACATTTATTTTAAAATAAATCACTTGGTAATTCCTTCTGTTAAATATCACATTTGTAACATGTCATGCCAATTAAGCTGGTGTTGCTTTTTGCCTTGCCACATGCAAAACTTATTTCCACCACCACAATGAAGTCTGCAGAGAGATTCTCCTTGATTTCTGTGAGCTTCGGACCCATCTCTCAGGAGCTGTTACTGCACCTCTTGAGTAAAACAGCAAAACACCCACTAATTTCAAGCTGTCAGAGATCAGGGTGTCAGAAGGACTTGGGAATGGGAAGGGAATGCATTTGAGTATCTGGATTGTTCAAAGGCCTCCCTACATCTCTTCTACCATGGTGAGTGGTTTTGGGGTGTACTGGGATTCTACAGTTGTAGGGAAATGGAGAGGCAGAAGATTCTCTTGAGCATCTAGAAGGAGGATAGCTCGCTCTTCTTTCTCTGGCCCTCCTTAAGGGACTAAGTGCTAGCCAAATAGCGCTGGCTTGTAAAGAGTCATGACATCTTTCTGGACAATTGTCTCTGGAGTTGAGGTCTCCTGTCTTTACTGAGGGTTGAACCGGAGTTTTCAAGATGCGAATGAAGGCAGGGTGGCCAGTGCTGTGACAGGTGGCAGGAGAGCATGGGCTGCTGTGTGGAAGAGCCTCGAGTCAGCACCTTTCAACCACAGAAACAGAAGAGCCCTGTTGTTGAACTGGCAGAGAGTTAATCTTATAGTTAAAATATTACTGGGCTCTACCTGCTCTTATCCTTCCACGGTGCAAGGGGCAATGGGCTCAGTAGGTCAGCTGGCCAGCAGCTAAAGGGACTCAGTCAAGGCCCAGAATTTGACCTGTGCCTCCTTGGTTAGATCCTTTTCCACAGACATTTCATTCTTTTATAGCCCTTATGCACGCTTCAGTGTGTTTTGTGATAAACAGAACAAAGTAAAAACCCTGCAGAGAAGAAAGCCCAGGCTGAAGCTAGATACGTTCAGTACAGGCTTCATCAGCTGTCCTGCAACAACACGGGAGTGCACAGGGTGCTTGTGAGGGCAGACTCGGCATCCGTGGCTGGGAATTGAAAGTCAAATCCTTAGAACAGTGCAAAACACAGTGCCTCAATTTCAGGAGTCCCCAGTGGAGAAGACAGTGTGCCAGCTATGAAAGACAAATAAAACAAGTAGTTGAGGACTCACAAATTCAGGCACACGCCCAGGCAACACCCCACCTTCTTCTCCTAAGAGGCATATAGTCAACACCTGTGGCACTAGTAATCAGAGTCCTGGGGGCTTGTTTGCTGCTGGCATTGCCACTGTGCCTACCCTAGCCACAGATCTCTGCTCTCAGACCTAAGCCACCAACACTGCAAGTTACTAGTTTGCTGGCCAAAAGCTCTCTAAATTGGAACAGGGAACAATCCTTGTTACCTCTACAGGTTCCAGCTTGGTGATGTGTGCTACACCCATTCATCTAAATGCAGAATTAATTCTGAAACAAATGATAAGGTTCTACACCCATTCATCTAAATGCAGAATTAACTCTGAAACAAATGATAAGGTTTTAAATGCCATCACACAGCTAATTTATTTCCCCACTGTCTCAGAGTGCTTCCCAGGTGCTGAAAAGCTTAGCTGCCAAGATCTCCATAGCCTCTGCTGACAACCTCAGAGACGCAGCTCTGTATTGCCTCATCTTTCCTACTTGTACAGGCCCCAAGTGCTTTCAACCATCAACGTGCTCAGCCACAAAGACCCCTGCAGTGGTGGTGTCGCAGTTCTCCCTCCGACACAGCCAAGGAGACATGAGGAGGCCCAGCAAGAAGTGACTTCTCCCTGCTGATAGGGGAAGTGGATGCTGGAGCAACACCACCAGCTGATTCCTCCAGTCTTCCATGCATGTCTCCCTACCTCACAGCAGTGTGCTTTGCCTTGATGTTGGTGGAGTTACACAAGTGCAAGCTAGGCGTGAGTTCACACTACAACACATTGGTTGTGCTGAAGACACGAGGTCATCCCACCCTTGGGAAGGAGAGAGAGGACACAGCTGTATATATGCACACGAGCACACCTCCGTGGCTGTGTGTAAACACACGTGTCTACACAGAGCTTCCATTTGGAGCTGTGCCCCATGTGATGAATATCTGTTCAGGCAGAAAAACATCACTTCCCCAGTTCCTGCAACAGAGTCATTTTTGGTTTTCTTTCAGGTTCTGGAGTTACTTCTGGTTTGCAAAAATAGCACTGCTTGAGGCAGCCTTCCTGATAGGTGGAATAGTTTCCCCTTGAGAAGCAACTGGTGGAAATCCCCTCTCCTGAGACAACTTTGCCAGAAAATGTACAATGGGAGTGACTGCTTTAACTAGTGAGCTGACTGGGATGAGCTAATGGGGTTTTCCATCTCTGGTGTCTAGTTCCAGGGATTTCCATGAATTGCTGTCAGGACAGAAGAAGGCAAGAGATTGCAACTGTGGGATCTGCTGTTTCAGCTCCACTGACACGTCATTCCCTCAGGACACCCAGTGACCTGGTTAATCTAGTTCTTTGCTTCTGACTTCTCCTCGTAAATGATTTATCAACTGGCGTGGATCCCTGTTTGCTTAAGGAGGCGTGTGACGACCTCTAGCAGACCGGCTGCACAAAGCTACAGCCTGCATTTGGCACGCAGCTGCTGGTCCCAGCTCGTGACCCTTGGCACAGGGAGCACAAGGACGGGACTCCAGCAGAGCCCAGTGGCAAGGGCTGAGGCAGGGAACTGTGGGTAGTGTTTACATGGCTCTGTGGAGAGCCCTGGTGACTAAGCCATTAGCTTGTCAGCAAGGGTGCTTGCAGGCCTGCCTCAGCCTGTCCTGACCCCCACAACACAGAGTCCTGACTGGGCAGTCGGATGCCATGTTCACTGTATACAGACTGTGGGGTTCAGATCATGGGAAGCATCAGCTGTGCCAGAGCCAGCCTTGGTGTCCATGTGCTCCAGAAGAAAAAACATGAACATCCACCACCTTATCCACCCTCACAAAGTAGCATCAGCGGCAATGACACCAGTGTCAGCACCAGGTGCAGCTCTGGAGGTCTTCACATGTGCACATGTAGGTCAATATATGTGTCACCACACACAAAACACTGCACTAAAAAGACGATGGTGCAGATCTAAACTCAAACACTCAATCCAGGGAGGTGAGGGATGATGTTGCAAGCTTTACATCCTGCCTTTGTATGTGAGGCTAAAGGAGCATGGAGAGAGATCAGATATCACCAACTGGGCATCCTCCTAAAAAACTGTCTATGGGCAACTCCCTGCCTTCCCTCCAGGCCAGTTATTGCTGCTTCCTGCTCTGATTGTTTCAAATCCAGTTATTTTGAGTTATGCCTGTTCCAGCAAATACAGTGCAGCAGAGGGGAGGTCCCACTCTTGTCGATGTTGTATGCATGCCACAGATCACAGAGATTAGCATGGGAGGAATAACCCAGATGATCTGCTTGAGGCAGGTATTGGGAAGTTTACAACAGAGCTGTGAAACCATTAGAAATATAAAACTGTTTAACAGATGAAGAGCCATGATGAATTTCCAGATGGCTGGAGGCTGTTTCACACAGGCAGCACACAGCAGAAAAGGAAGCCGAGGAAGCCCACTCCAGCACCGGCCCAGACAGCACTGTTTCCAGAAGCATGGTGTCACACCACTTAAGGGCCACATCATCAGGCAGGGCTGGCTTAGGCTGCGGCAATGAACCTGCAGCCACATGTAGGCAGAGGCATGCAGTGTGTTTTTCTCTCACATAAGGGTGGATCTGGAGCAGCTTTCAGTTTCCTGGGACCTGAGAGGTGGTTTTGTTCATATCACAAGAGGACTGAAGGTGCAACTTCTCTTTCCTTTTCTGAGGGCACACCACAACCTTCCTTTCCTTGTGCCTCAACGGGAACTCTGTGTTCATGCATCACAAGCTCCCACTCTATACATTGTACAGCACACCAACATCACGGAACAACAACAAGCTGGTGTGATGTGTGAGTAGTAATTCCACCAGACAAGGAGCAGCTGTAAGTACCCTGTGGCTCAAAACCCCAAACTATGTCTCCAAGAATGTATTCAGTCTAGGCTGAGCCCACACACCCCGTGATATCCTAGTTGTAGTTGCAGGGCAGAGGGGCAGGACCGGGAAAGAAAGGAAGGCTAGCAAGTTACCTCAAAATCGTATTTCCATGCTTTTAGTATGGGCGGATGTATTTTAGGTATAACCTTCAATATGAATTCCCAAGTACTGATAGATTATATATAGGTAACTCAGGGTTCAGGTTTAGCTTCAAACCTGATCTCACTAAGTGTTCACACCACAGTCCTGCTTTGCAAACAGCAGAGAAGAGCCTGGTCCATATAGAAACTATGTCTTTACCAGCAGCACAAGTACTCTTGGCGTTGCAAACCCAGAAACTTTTACTGAAGATAGCACAGATGTAGAGTGATGCAAGTGCAAAATTCCCCAAAAGCATTCCCCTGTCCCTAGGGAGCTGAAACACGAGCTGAATTTTCTCATTGACTTCTGTGGCAGATGCATAGATTTAGGAACAGAATATTAAAAAAGCACCCCAAAACTCTTTGACAGAGCCAGAACTGGAACCTGCTTCCTCTCATCTCCAGTTTCCCAGTTTGTGAGAGAGATTGCATCCAGGTGCCTGGCTTTGTTCTGGTCCTGGCAACAGAAGGCTATTTTCTGGTCCATTCTCTGTCTATCCCAAAAGGGTTTTAATTTGCATTTTTGACCACAACCAAACAGATATTTTTATTGAGCTGTTCATGCAGAAACTGTTTTATTGAGCTGTTCTGATTTTGGTGTGCTAAATTCACCCATCTGGCAGAGCACTTTACTGTAAGACAGAACTCACATACCTATTAGTTGGGTCTTACCATAGTAGGTCCTACTGGAATGCTCTGGTCAAGGCTACAGTTACCTTCTGTGTCAGGGGCATCCTCCTTTAAGACCACCATTCTGGGAAGACTGGCTCAGAGTTAAGAGGCAGCTGATCCCAGTGTCTTATTTGGGTCCACTGCTGATGAGGTTCACATTAAATCTACTAGCAAGATCTAAACAACAAGATTGAATGCAGAAGGGCACAGTTATGGATGAATAAAAGTAAAAGGAATAATAACTTGCTTTTCCTGGACCTGGTCCAGAATTCACTAAAGGGATTTCCATGAGCATTAGTAGGATTCAAATCAGACCATAAATTTATTGCAAATTTTCTTTTGCTTTATTAAAGTGGGAAAAAAAAAAAAAAAAAAAAAACACAAAAAACCACAACATAAACCCCTATTTGTTTAAAGTAGTTTGTTCTTTTTCTCATATATTTATTCTTTCTGCTGCTTCCTGGCCTTGGGAAGACTAGAACCCACCCCTGAGAAGACCATGATCTGACAACTGCCCATAACATGAGAAGTGCACTCCTGAGCCCCCCAGCTTTGCTGGCCCTGAGCAACAACCAACTCAGACCCGCTCCACTTCAAGGCTCATCACTTGCACTGGGCACTGGCATAAGAGAATTACACACTGAGGGAATGTTCTTCCTATCTGACTGTCATTTCTCCAAATATCAATTAAAAAATGTCACATTTCTGTACCTCGTGGATGTCGTCTGCCTTATGTGTACGCTTTGTTAATGCTGGGTTCTGACATACACTTCCCTCAAGTTGTCTAGGGAGGAGAATGACGAGGCACTTCAGGATGTCGGCAGAGTATCTAATTGGATTACAAAAGGGCATTCCTCCTGCCACCTTTTGATTTCAGTGCAAGTTGGACATGTAACTGTTCCCATCCTTAGATACCAAGCAAATTTAAAGTCTGGTAGACAGTCTGAGTTCCCTCTTAGACTATGGCACTTACTTAGCTCTCAATGTGTTGCGAGGATGGAAGAAATATTGACTATGAGTTCTCAGGAAATATAGAAATGGGGTCAACTAAGTAACTTTTAAGTCAGTTAGAAAGGCAATCTATTAATAATTTCTTCTAAAAGCCAGCTTTGATAGATTGTCATGATTCCCACTGCTGGCATCTCCATTCCCACAAATAAATATTTATGACCCTTCTCCCTCAAAAGTTTAGTTTATCTCATTTAAAATAGAAAGAGCATGAAGATATGTCTATCAATATTAGGGATATTAACTCTCCCTTTTTATCCCCATTTGAAAAAGAAGTGAAGCAGTCAAAGCTTTAAGTGGAAAGCTAATCACACAGAGTGGCTGTGGATGGGAATCATTAAATGCCTGGCTGCCTTTTTTTTTATCAAAACAGTAAAGCAATTTACTGTACAAATAGCTTTGGCAAAGCAGGGTTTAGGCTCTGTTGACGTTTACAGCCCTGTATCCCTGAAAGTCAAGTATAGCAGCAAAGCCTTTGACCCTCTGAGCACTGAGGAGGCACTGGCTCCCACCCCAGGAGAGCTGCTGACACATCAGGCAAAGCACACACCAAATGTGTGCAAGTGTGAGGCCTAAAGGAGCTACCACATCTTGGCTTTGATTTCCATGTAACTTCACAAATGTCAGGGTCAATTCCCAGGAAATAATTCCTGGTCCATTACAGGCAATGCGGAGTCCAGAGAGGATCAAATCCATAGTCCTCATTTTAAAAAAGAAGGAAAAACAAACAAACAAACAAACAAATCCAGTTTGTTTCAATGCAGTATTACCTGCCCATATGTTTTGTCTGAACTACTAAAGCCTGAGGCCTGTCTGACACTTTATGCTCCGTTTTCAAAAGGAAGGTGTTTCTGTGTTTTTCAGCATTGTGGTGCATGAGCAATAGGGCTGCCACCTAGAGGCCACAGTGACTTTCCAGCACATTCCCTTGGACAGCAATGACACTGGCAATAACCTATTACCCTTATTACCCTTTTGTATAGAATTTCTCATTCCTGAATCAACATCTCTCATTCAAGAATTGTGTATTCTGCCTTATACGATCCAGCTGAAGAGTAAGCTATATAATGAATGTGTCCACCAGAGGGCTGAAGGGCAGTATGAAACATGAGGTACAAAGCAGAGCCTTGCAGAGATAACTGAGTGATTTTGGGGAGCAGCAGGCTTCTGGGAGTGGTATTAAATGTGTGGTTTTGAAAGAATTATAGCAGGAAGACTTGAGTGTGGGACAGGGCACTGTCTTGCCTTCTCAGTCACATCAAGCTCTATAGCCACAGAGTGAGCATCACTTTCACCTGCTTATCCCATTGCTACTGCTCACAGCTTCCAGGCTTGGGAAGAGTTTGCTATGGAAATGCCCCAGAACTGCATCTATTTTGGCTACGAATGTGCTTTTCTCTCATCCCTACAGTAATCTCATTCCTCTCTGCCAATAAGCAGTGGGACCAGGTCTGCTGAGACCAGCAGCAAGCTCTGGCTACCAAGGCATGGACGCTGTCCTTCCCAACCTGTCTCTGAACTGAATACTGCAAGTCAAACTGATCCAAACTCCTGACAACTGTCACCAGTTGGGAACTTGTTTTGGTGGTTACAGCCTGTACAGGAGAGTCACATCTCAGCTCACACGCTCCATCCCAGGGGCTGCTCTTCCACCTTGCTGCCTAAACTCTCTAGTCTGGTTCAGGAATAGCCTTTCTCCACATTTTCCTACAGCAGGCACAGGAGTCATTTAATACTGACAAATGTTAAAAGGAACCACACAGAGGACATTTGTGGCAACCTACTGCTGTCCACAATGCCCCCCACTAATTTGAACCCCAATCAAATGCCCTTGCAAAGCTCTTCAGTTTTGCTTGTAAACGGCCTGCTCTGTGCCCTGCACTCTCTGTATTGCAAAATCCCCTGTTGATGTGACTAAGAGTCACGCTCTGCAGCCTCAGCTTCAGTTTCTATCTCTCACAGAACTGACATGGAGACAGGGAAGTGTCAGCTGCTTTCTGTTCTCCTTACCTTGGAGACTCTGACCATGGGTATTTTTGAGTCCAAGGAGCTGGAGTGACCTTTCAGCCAATACTCTTGTGTGAGTGGCTGAATAAAAACAGATCTGAACACAGTCAGTGCTGCTTACATCAAGGAAAGGGGAAGCAGCTGCTGACTCCAGCAAGCGCTAGCAAAGTTCTGCAAGAAGTGGCTAAAAATAGGGCTGCCCCCTACAACACTTCCGTCCTGCTTTTGACACACTCACAGCTTTCACATCCCATCGGCCTTGCTGTTTCCTTGTTGAGGGCTTGCCTCACGCCCCAGCATCACAGAGCAGTCCTTCCTGCTGCGGACAACCTCAGGAGCTTTGAAGTGCAGGCAGATCCCTCCCACCCTGGTGTAAGTGGCCACTTCCCCTGCCCTCTTTACTTGTGCTTCAGTCACAAATGAGAAGTGGGGCAAGACCAGAAAAGCTTTCCACAGTTGGCTGTTTTCTCAGTAAATTAAATGGTGGGAAGTATTTCTCTGAATACCCTGAAAATTCCCAAACACTGCCTTTCATATTTTCATGCTTATTCTTGGAGAACTTGGAGCTGAAAATGGCCTGAACCTGCTTCTTGAGGAAAAAAGAAAGCAAATGAACCCAGAATGCAGAGGAAGGGATGCAAAGGGGAACTCTTCAGAGTAGTCTGAGGCTTAGATGCTTTTGCCCCTGGAGCCAGGGAGACAGCTGTCAGCAGGCCAATGATACTGTGTGGATGTCAGATGATGGAGGTGAGTTAGCAATGAACTGTAGGAGGAGCAAGAGCATTGCCAGTTCTGCCGGTGCCGTACACAAGAACAGAGCTCAGAATGGGTGGCCATCACTGTTGAGCTGAGGAGAAACCAATGAAGTCTGTTAACCCAGATGAAATGGAGACTTGAAAACAACCTCTGCTGTTTGCTCAAGGCTTTCCAAATCCTGGGCAAGTAATGTCCATGGGAATTTGGGCTGATTGGGAGCTCATTAGCACTTCTATATTCCCTGCTTTTCAGTCCAGCAGGTACTAGGAGGACAAGGCAGCTCATGCTGGATTTCTTAAATTTTCCCTTGGATCAGGGGAATCCAAGACCAGAGATTTGCATTCTTCCCTGGACCACAGACAATTAAGCAACTTACCACCTTGTTGCTGCACTATAGGCATCCAGGCAATCTGGGAGCTCCTCTAGGAGTTTGGAGTCTGGCCATTCTAGCCTCAAGCTCTCAAGCAGAGGAATCTTGTCTCAAATGAGAAACACTTCATAGAACCTGATTCTACTCCCAGGTAACAGGGATGATTCAAGAAAGCCAGCTGAATCCCCTTGCTGTAAAAGGACTGATGATGAGAAACGACTGGGCCCCTTCACTGAGCTGAGGGATGCTGTCCTGGGATAGCCTTGATGGAGCCCTGAGTTTAGCAGGAGGCTGGAGTGTGGAGAGGCTGCCTTGGGGGACTGGCTTGGTAGAGGCCAGACATCTCTGAAGTGGACCAGGGAAAGGTGCACCTGGAAAAAGAGCCCCCAGCCAGCCTCCAGGACAGGCTCCAGGGAATAACAGCCCTGTTAGGAGAGAGCTGCTTCAGGGCTCTGTGTGGCAGCACACAGCAGAAAAGCATTCTGCTCTGAAGTCGCATCTAGACGGCAAAAAGTTTTTTCCAGACCAAGCCAAAAGCAATTTCCTGCAGCCCCTTTGTTACCAGACTCCTTTGGAGGAGTGGCAACATTTGGTGACAGAAACAAGGCCATGGTAGGAGAAGGGTGCAGCCGCAGCCCTGGGCAGCTCCTGTGGGTACACAAGTGTGATGAGGAGGATGGAGGTGTTCCTGGCTCCTCAGCACACAGTTTTACACTTCTCAGTCTGGTGCAGAAGAGGAGCACTTGTAAGTTCTTACTATGCCTTGCTAACCACTCTCAAGACCAGCCTGTGTAGGTTTCCTGGGTGGTTGGTTTGTGGGTTTTACCGTTGCAGTTTAGTATCTGGATCTTAATTCAACCTCTCCATCTGCCTCCCTCGCTCCACCAGACTCACAAACATGAGCAGCTTAGGCCCTTGGTGAAGCTGTACCTCTGGGTCCTTCTGAAGCTGTTGTGTAGAGCTACCCCGAGGTAGCTCTACCTTCAGCTCAGTCCTCATGGTGGCTCTCATGATGGGGGGACTTCCAAGGGCCTAACGCAGTGCCAGGGAGTTGGAGGGATGGGACACACAGTATCTGCATGGTCCTTTGAGAGAGCTGCACGTGTCTCAGCCCCTGAGTTGATTTTTGAGCTCCCCCCCTCCCTTTTCCTTCCGCTCCCCTGGCAGATGAGTGTGCAGAAACCACACAGGGGAGGCAAGACGGAGTTTCCCGTGCTCTAGTCAGGGTGTTGTTATGGTTGTGTGCGTGTGTATGTGCGTGCTTTGTTTTCACCAAGGCGATGGCTCGAATCACAAGGGCTATTTTAGGACGGATGTGGCAAGTTGCTTCTAGAAAGGGCGTTTATGTCCCTGAGGCAGTGCCACATCGCCACCTGCTGGCCGTGCTGACCTGCGCCATGGCGGCGGTAGCCGCGCTGCAAATGGCGGCCGTCAGGGGCTGCGTAGCGGCAGGGCGGGGAGCCGCCATACCGGGGCCCGGCAGCGGTCGGCGCGGCAATGGTGCAGCGGTGCGGGCTGTGCCCGTGCTCTTGGCGCACCGGCTCTGGGCAAGGGCTCTTGGGGAGCTGTGTACGCTTTGAAAACAGAGCATGCAGCCATGCTGTCAGCTCCCCGTTTGCTTCATGGGAACCATCTGATAATAAAGGGTGCTCAAACTTCCCTCTGGGACTCACCGCAGGTGCCCTCAGATCTACTTGATTATGTGCTGGACAAACCACATTGTTAGTAAACTGCACTGTCATGGTGAAGAAGCACATGGGGCAGCTTTAGACCCTCAGATACAGCACCAGCTGCCACGTAACATCACTGTGTCTTCGCTGTGAGTACAAGCATGAACCACACTCAACCACACTATTTTTCCGTGTACAGCTGTTACTGGTGTTCAGGTAGTACAGACAAATGTAGGGCAGGAAAGTGCGCAGTGCAGTTGCAAGGTTTGCTGAGCAACATGCTCATTGTGAGGTGTTCACTGAGTGATTCCGGATCTGGAGTTACTGAGTATCATCTGTTCTGTCTGGGAAATACTGCACAGCCTGGTCATTTTGGTGCCTGAGGATAAGAGGTACAAGCTACTGGACTAAAAGAAGTTCAGGAGTGTAGGTACAATGAGCAGAAAATGTGGATTTTAGACCATACAAGTGCCATAACTGGGAAAAGGTAAAGCAAACTGAAACAAGATGGAGGGCAGGTGTGGGCAGAAAGCTTGCATCCACCATTTTGGTGAACCTGAGAGAGCAGTATGTATGATCAGTAATGGTTCTTGCAGTGCTAGAAATGGGCTGTGACAATTCGAAAGAAAAGAACGCAGAAGCTTTTTAAACAAGAAGAAACTTCTATTTTTGAGTACAACACAACACTTTTCAGTTAGGCATTCACAGGAACTGGCAGCAATGCAGAGAACATGGTGATGGCCATGTGTCTAAGAAACTGCATAGCTGCTTGCTTATACTTTTTGTTAAACAGCCAGTGTGATCTGAAAGTTTACTGGGAAAAAGAGAAGGAACAAAGCCAAGTGCAGTCAAAACCAACACTTCAGGCTGAAGCATTAGATGTGCTTAACTCCAGTTACAGTAACTTCCACCTTTGGCCAGACGCATGGAAGGGCAAGGCTGCCTAGAGAAGCAAGATACCGATACTCTGGTGGTCAGCACCAGCAGAAGGGCAGACTGCCCATGGCCTAGGCCTAGGCCATTGCACAACCTGCTTTGGGGAGCTCTGTCTGGCCTCTGGAATGCTGCTGGCCTGGACTTCCCATATCCTGAGGCACTTAAGAGAAGTTAACAGTGGTGAGTGGGGCCTACATCTGCAGTCCCATTCACTGAATTTGAAGAATAATTCTTTCAGCTGTAGATGTGAAATGCAAAGATTTCACACACTTTCCTTTCTTTCTCTGTATATCTTTTCTTTACAACTGTTTCCAGGCATTGCAGAGTCAGCATACACTGCACCACTGCCACCATTCCAATCAACTAAAATCTGGCCCACATTTATCAGCAGTTTGGGGTACCTCTGCTTTCAAGGCTCCACAGTGGGAGCATTTCACTTTTTAAGTGAATGCTCTTTAGCTATACTAAGGGCTGCTCACTTCTGTTAAAAGTGTCCTGTTACGTCTTACCTCTATGAGCCACAAAGTAATACCCATGGGTCATTGATAGGCAAGGAAAAATATGTTGCCTTAGGACACCAGAGAGCTGGTTGTTGGGTTAAACACATCCAACGTGCGTGCAGGGTCCTGATGAACCTGATGTTGGGGTGATGTATCACACCTACATACACACAATTCTTGGTCAGAACTGAAACGTCTACTCCAAGGCATTTTGATCTGCATCTTTCCAGGTCAACCTGCCACTGCTAAATGGCCACACAGCACAAGGGTTTTCTAGAGCAGAAGAGGAGAGAGCAGGGGCAGAAGACATTCATCCCTGGTTACAGGAAAAGCCATCACACAACACAAAAGTATCATTCATTACCAGTGAAACTCTGTCTTTTATTTTAAGCCCTTCGTTAATGTTGAAGAGCAGGTTTTACCATGCACTCTTCTTTCCCTCATCACACCCTCACGGTCCTAGGCCCAGCAAATCAATAGCACTGATTGTCCTTTGAACATCTCAAGACTACCCAGATGCACAGAATTGCCTTTAGCTAGTATTTCACTACAGCATATAATTTGGCCTTGTTTCTAACCTAGCCCCCCAGCCTGTTAACCCTTGCACTTTCCTCTTGGTTCTGTCTCTATCCAAGGCCTGAATGGCTCCCTTATGTGAAGTCAGGGTTCATGTGTCCCCCCCCTTTAAGGGGACAGGCATACAGCATTCCACTTGTGCCGCTCCTTCAGGCGTAACTGTCAGCTAATCAACGTTTTTGTCCCGGTAAATCACCCCCAGGGTGATGGGCTAACGACTGTCTTGTAGGTCTGCAAAGAGGGGGTGGAGGGTTAACCGACTGCTGGGCTGGTAACAATGGGAAACGCGCCCTCAGATACTGTATGCACAGATCACTGCGTCTTCTATAGAGAAATGGCTGAGGAGGGGAAATGAAGGAAATAGACTGGAAATTACACGCTTCCAAAACTCTTGTAAGGAAGCTAAAGCCCCTTAGGAACTGTACAGCACTCGGCTCTAAGATCGGGGTGCAGCAGGAGGAGCGGGCAGAGCGGAGAACTTCTCACCTCAGAACTCATCAGCCTGGATCCTCTGCTAGAGCAGTGGCAGGGCGCCGCGGGTACAGATTCCGGGACACATTGTTTCCTATTGGGAAGCGCGCTGCAACGTCGCCTGAGTTTTGAAAGAGATCCTTTTTTTCTCTCCGGAGCTGGAGCAAACCCAGGCTCGGCACGTTTCGTGGCTGCACAAGCTGCGGCAGCAAGCACAGCCGATCTACGGCGCGGGCCTGGCCGGTGGGGATCCTGCGGGCACACCCTGCCGCACTCACGTCCGCAAATAACCCCCGACTCGCCTTCCTTCTCTCATCTGTAAAGCAAAGCCTTGATGTGGCCAGGTAGAATAAAGCTGATCTTCACAAACTGCTGAGATGCCCTTGGATGGGGAGCTCTGGTTTAAAGGGATAAAAATGTAATTAATAACAAGTGCCACTAACATGACAGATAGCATATTCTTAATTTTGGGACGGGATGTAGCAAGTTACCGAAATGCAGCTAATTGCAGTGATCCACTTCCAGCTGTGTCCTGTACTGCAAGCAGTTACATGCTGTAGCATAAGGCTTCCCCTGGGATGAAAATGTCGTATGGTAAGAGAAGCACAAGAAATGCTGGGCAGGAGACTGATGGTGTTCTGTTTGGAGACTGACTGCTTGGATAACAGAATGGGGAGAAAGTCAGGAAAACCAGCATACCAGTCTTTCTGAGGGAGGCAAACAGAAGGATCACAGGGGAGGGACACCTCAGGTCTTAATTCCAGCTTCTCCCTCCCAGGGAGGACTGGAAAAAGCAGTATTGTAAGGGACCCAGAGTACCCACTTTTGTGATGTAATTGAATTGGCTTCTGGAGAACAGAACGGAGCGCAAGACAAGGGGCAGGCACAGGGATAGCAGCCTGTCTTGCTAGCATGGAGCTGCTCTGGAGCAGCTCTATCCATATTGCCCAACTGCACCCCTAAGGTACAAGTGGAACCTTTGAATCTAATATAAATTTGACATTTGTGTTGTCTTATGCCACTTCCATTTGCTGAGGAGAAACTTGTGAGAACTGTTTTTCAAGGATCAAGTTAGCAGAATAAAGGTGGGAGTAATGACAGATTTACTTGTAGATGTATCATTACTTCGGAGCTTTGTTCCTTTCAGCTTTGCAGGGCTGGAACCAGCAGCTTTCTGCCAGTTGGAAAGGATGATTCCTAGCTTTCTCATGGGAAGTGTCAGATGTTGGAACATGCTGCCTGTAAAAGATGTGACTTTAATACATTAAAGAAGTCTATTTATGGTTACTTTAAAGAGGCGCTTGCATTCCTGTGCTCTGTAAAGTTAGAACTAAAGCACCTGGTACAGATAATTTGTTCTACTGCAATTTGAAAGTGTTCTATTACTAAAATAATCTGGTTTCTAAAATACATTAAGAGTTGTCCTGCTTTTGGCTGAAACAGAGTTAAATTTCTTCCTACTAGCTGGTACAGAGCTGTATTTTGGGTTTAGTATGACAATAATGTTGATAACACTGATGGTTTCAGGAGTTAAGTAATGTTGATACAGTCCTTAGTCTTTCAGCTTTGCATGACCTACCAGAAGGCTGGAGTTGCACAAGAAGCTGCAAAAGGATACAGCCATGTCAGCTGACTCCAACTGGCCACAGGGGTATTTCATACTGTGATGTCGTGCTCAGTGTTACAAACTGTAGGCAAAGCTGGCTGGCGGCTGCTGCTGCTGCTCAGGAACTTGCTGGGCATCAATCAGCGAGTACATCACTTGTTATGTATATGCTAATTCTTCTATCATTATTTTCTTCCTTTTCTGTCCCATTAATCTGTCTTTATTTCAGCCCTCAAGTTTTCTCACTTCTACTATTCTGATCCTCTTCCTCATCCCATGGAGGGGAGCAAGCAAGTGGCTGTGTGGTGTTTAGTTGCTGGCTGGAGTTAAACCATGACAGGAGTTCAGCCAAGTTTCAGTGATAATGTGTTCCCTAAAGAGTCTACCAAGCAAGTCTACTTCGGCTAAGCCAGATATCTACCAGACTTGTAGATGCCATTTTCTCACACGAACACTTTAGATTTCTTTGGACCTTTTGCTCTTCAGCAGAACACCAAATATTCTTAAGGAAAACAAGCACGTGCTCCTCATTTGTGTATCTCAAGATAAGTGCTGGAAGAAACCTCTAGATTTCAACTGTTGTGACTATAAAGGCTGTATTCCCTTCTGTGGTCTATCTGTACCAGTCTTGACATTAAAACTGACAGCTGTCAAAACTCAAACTCCCTCTTGGCCTTTTTTTGCCCTTCACAGCTTCTATTTGCCCCACTCCGTCTCCTTCCCTCAAGACTTTCCTACACTTGCAGAACACCAAGCAAGTATTTTATCCAAGCAGCTGCTGAACTGTCCTTTGAACCCCCTTGTACCAATTCACAATTCCCTAAAACTACAAGTTCGGTACTGGGTTTGGTCCAAGTTGAGGACAGACATGACCAACTTTAGAGTGGCATGAGCTTCATCAAAACAATTAAGCCTACAGAGTTGTAGCTCATTTTACACGTCAGGTGAGGGCAAAACTCCAATGAAAACAGTAGTTTCCATTTCTAACTCTACTGTGTGTTAACAGGGCTGTGCTGAAGACTGAGCAAAATTGTTAGAATTCCTGGTATGATAGTCCTGAGGTTTAGGCTTGAAAGTTTTTTTTTTTGTTTGTTTGTTTTTTTTTTTTAACCTAAAGAAAAAAAAATCCAACCTGTTATTGATAGTTTGGTCTCTTTAGGAAAATAGAAGAAAAGAAAGTGGTGACACAGCAGGGAACAGGGGATACCACTCTTCCACCACCTCCCCAAAGTACACTTTAAAGGCTTAAAGTTTTTTGACATGGAAAAAGCCACAGGAAAAAAAAAAAGTCATGTTCACAGTAAGTAAAAATTTAGGCTTTGAAATCCATTACTTCTCCAGGCACCAAAATTAATATACCAAAAGAAACAACTCAGAGCTTAGTAACCAGCGACCCAACCTCTCCTTTAAGAAAACTGTTTAGCTCTCAAAGGTTCCTATCCTTGCCCTTCAAATAAACATTGAGAAAGCTGCCAAGTTCACATCTATCATAAACAAACTTTTCCGCAGAGAAAGATCAGATTAAATACTCTTAGTACTTGAATAGCTCACCTTTTCCTCACCTAAACTCCTTTGTGCATCTTAGGGGAACAAAGAGCCACTGCTTGGCACCTTAAAAAACATAAAAATGTGAGAAGTCTGTTTCCATTGTGTCGCATTGGTAACACCACCCTACAATCTGCAGTCCTTTGTTACCTGTTGCTACATTTAGAAACCAGTACTGCAGTTAAGTTAGATGCAACTGTCCTGGCAAAGACATCTAAACCACTACCAAACCAGCACAGATAAGAAACACTGAAATGGGTTGTCATGGGTTCAGCAGCAGCAGTCATTTTTTTCTTTTTAGTAGTAGCTGGTGCAGCACTGTGGTTTTTTATTTTCAGCTTGGGAACAGCGCTGATAACACCAGTGTTTATAGTTATGGCTTAGAATGTTTAGGCTGGCAGAGGACT
>JASSUY010030686.1:8856-21101 GCA_032466535.1 Forpus xanthops | reverse complement strand
TATCTCAACCTGTGGGAGTTGCATTCTTTTGATTCTCCTCCCCATCCCCCAGGACTGGGGAAGAAAGAGGGGGAAGTGAGAAAACTGCTTGAGGGCCCTTAACTATGACATGGGTGTATCTACACTAAACCGCTGTCAGTTCAATCATACAATTTAAAATAATTTACCCCCCCTCCGTATTTCTAACCAGTATTAATAGCAACACAACTGTATGGGTAGAGTGGGCTTTAGGTTCAGAAACAAGGTGTATGTATTTATAGTTGCAATCACAACAATTATAAACTTTCTTATAACCTCAAGGTATGTGGGTGGGAAGGGAAGGCTGATTACTGCTGACTAAACAAACAAAATTATGGAAGAGAAATGACATTGTACAGGAAAGAATCAAGAATACAGTTCACAAGATCTGCATTACATCTGTGTTTAAACAAGTTGCAAGGTAAGTATGCTGTGGTCGGATGCATTCAAGGTCTTCGATAATGCCTTTGCCAATCTCAAAGGTACTAGGCAAGGCAGTGGACATTCTGGGACTTTTTGACAATGTAACAAATATCAAAGCAAACAACACTGACATTTAACACAGCTGAGCATACACCAGCTTTCCCAGCAGTGGTATCTAGCAAGATGCCTCTGCAAAGCGAGTTCTATTTGTTCCTTGTGTACTTTCTGAACTGCTGGCATATTGAGATCCACCAAGCCAAATATGAAAGAACATGATTAGCATTAACTTGCTCTAGAAAAGGCGTCAGCATTGAACTCTTCTTAGATGAACAGAAGTAGTTCGGGCAAGATAAGAACCTCTGGAACCGTATTTCAAAAGTGACAAATGATTTTACCTATAGAAAGACTCCAACAGTTAACTATGGCTGTTGGTTCTTCTGTTGAACCGGTAGACAAGAAGGTATTGCACAAAACTGTCTGCAAGGAGTGCGGAAAGACTACAATGTGCCATCCATTCAAACAGCCACTGATGGCCATGACAGTAAAATCCCATCCTGTCCTCCTATTAGGCAGCATCTGTTCTGTGTCATAACTGGTTTCTAGTTTACATTTTGCTTGCTGCCACATGGCTACACCTTCAAATAAATTTTGTCAGAATTCTTGCAAGATTTTACAAAGTGAACAACAGCTACAGAAACATTACTGAACAAAACAGCAGAGTAAGCCAGAAAAAGGTTTTATTTTATTAGGAATGGTACATTTAAACACACGTAAGACTTTGGGATTAATTTACATAGTTTTCCAAAAATGTTTCCCTTCTTTAACAATACAGAAGCTAAAAAAAAAAAAAGTATCTAATTCCAAATTATAAGAACAAACAGTATTTGCAGTGGAAATTTCTATTAATCAGGACAACTCTGCATTCAGGAGATGTAAAGAAATTACTCTCTTTATGCTTTAACACGATTCACTTTTTCTGTCACAACTGACTACAATTTTCCTGGAATTTTTTGCTGCTGTCATTACTAAAAGAACCTTCCTTTCCATCAAGACTAATGCCGGTCATACACACATTATTCAGTATCGTATTTTGGGGTATGAAAGCTATGTCACTTTTATAAACATCAAAAACATGGACATGCATATTGACATTTCTGTGCAGTTTTATGGAGTCACCTGTCAAATAAGGCCTCTACATACAATACCACATACTACTGAATTACTGGAAAATTATTATAATGGATTCCCAATAGTCCTGACATACAGATGGCATGTCTCATTTTAATGGGAAATTCCAGCTTTCATTACTGCTTAACATTGTATTGATTCACTATCCAAATGAGTAACATTCAACTAACCAATGTGTATTCCTGAACGTCTTTATCAAATGAAACGTATTATCAAAGTCATTTAAAAGTTGGAACTTAAACAGCCTGTTAAGCCAAGCAACGGGGAAAAAAAAGTGAACTCTAAACTAAATTCAGCTGGTCCATTCATCCTCACACAGAAAAGTAGCCACAGAACCTTAAAGGAATAAAATCTATACTTCCTGTTCTCGGACTTAATACCAAGGACAAAAGCTAACATAGTATTTTGGAAGTCAAAGGCCTTGGAGGTGGAGGGGGGAAGTGTAGAACAAGAAAGGGAGAAAGCAGCATATTGTCTCATCCCATTACCTCAGCATTATGTGTATGTAATATATCTATGATAGAAATGTTTACTAATAGCAGGGAAAAAAAAAATAAAGGCGACTTCCCACTCCAGACTTCACTGAAAGGAGAAAGCTGAGAGCCCCTCCTCACAGAGATGGCCTATTTGATGACAGGCACTTTGGCAATGTAAGAGGAGGTTACCCTTTCATCATGTTATCTCTTCCCCTCCCAGTTCTCATGTACAATTTGCCTCAAGTCTTCAAGAAACTTGAATCAAATTAAATGCATTAAGACATCTCTAAAAGCAGGTTAACTACGGCTATGAGCAGAGCTCGACCTAGAACGAGATTTTCTCTTAGAAGCAGAGGGAGATGGGGAAGAAGCTATCAAGCTGGAGCGGTGACTTTTCTGGGAGTAACTCTTTTTAGGTGTACGACTGCGAGAACGAGACCGGGATCGAGATCGGGACCGAGATCGAGAGCGAGACCTGGATCTGGACCTTGATCTTGACCTGGACCTGGACCGGCTGTCCGATCTTGAAGATCCTGTAGACCTGGATCTGCTGCGAGATCTTGAGTAACTCCTTGATCGTGATCTGCTTCTGGAGAAACACAACTGAAAGCTGTAGTCTCACCTCCTACTAAATTTAAAATACTCTGTGTTTAAATTCCAAACTACTTTGTATGCACAGCATATCCATCTGAACACCTGAATGCACTTGGCATAGTGTTCAGTTATTTCAATGTGCTGCTAGATTTCTGTCATGCTCCATCACAACTTCTTAGTATCTTCTTAGACCAAGGCTAGCCTTAATATTCCCTGCTATCAGGAGCAGCTAGCCCCGATGTTCTCTGCTAGCTTGGCAAAGTATGAACTGCCTAATAAAAGATGCCTTCCTCTACCCTGAGGGGAGGAACTTCTAACCATTTATCAAGAAAAGCCCAAAAATGAAAATTCAAATTTACGGTATTTGTTCTCTCTACAAACACCAACGTAAATTAGTAGGGGTTTCTTTCAAGACGCTAAAAAAAGTCTCTAAAGCATGGAACACCAGCACACTTTAAGGCCTGGGAGTTTAACGCCTCTTCTAGCTATGTGTCCCTTTTTCCATCAGAAGAAATGGATTTATTTTTAATTAAAACAATGAAAGAGGTGCAGCTAACATAGATTTTTAATGACTAAATGGCAGGACTACTTTGGGAATAATGCAGGCAAGCTCACCACTTTCACTCTCATGAGAAAGTCGGCTTTCACAATTTGAGAGATGTTTCACAGGACTGTGAAGCAGCTTCCATTGAATTCAAAGGCTTTTGAATGTTTTTTTTTTTTTCATTTAAATACCAAGTTTTATCTAAAAATCTTGCCTGAGGAAGCTGTGAATGCTCCATCTCTCGCAGTGTTCAAGGCCAGGTTGGACAGTCTTGGGTGACATGGCTTACTGTGTGGTGTCCCTGCCCATGGTGGGAGGGTTGCAACTAGATGATCTTAAGGTCCTTTCCAACCCAAACTATTCTATGACTCTATGATTCAAAAAAAAAAAAACCCAAAACAAAACAAAAAAAACCACCACCACCAAAAACGACAAACCAAACCAAACCTCTCCTTACTCTGTTCTCTTTATCCTGTTTTTAGCAGATTTGTTCTTATTTAAATCTCTTTACAGTGCTAGGAAGTGCGCTTGTGCAGTGGTATTTAGCTTGGGGCCACAGAATTAGATTATAAAGCTTTGGCACTGGTACTTTACAAATCCATGCCCTCTGCAGAACTTTATCAGGTCAGGTGACATACCTATGCCTTCTGTGATCTTCAGTCAATTTAATCCTGCGTCCATTCAGCTCAGTGCCATCCAGTTTTTCCAGTGCACTCTTCATATCACTGTAAGATGCAAATTCCACAACCCTGTATACCATCAAGAGAAAAACAAGATGTTTCAGAGAAACTGAAAAAGCAGAAAGAGCAAGTTTGGAGTTCTTTCAATCTGTTGATTCACAGCTTGATGTTTTATCTTCTGAAAGGTAATTTTTAACGTGGTTAACAAGAGAACATGATAGTCTTAGCCATCCATACCTTTCACATCTTCTTAAACATTATCAGAACCCTCACCTGCAATGAGATGGGAGAAAATCCAGAAAGCTCCACATACCTGCACCAGCTGAAGAAATACCTTTCAATCCTCCACTAAACTGCATTCTAAAGCTGTCCAAGAATCAAAATATACTTGCAGGCTCTCCTGCCCTCATCAGGTTTGTAATAGTGAATAGAAAAATCCCTTCGTCTTTCTGTTTTCTCAAAAAAAAAAAAACAACAACCCAAACAAAAACTAAGTAGCATTTGCTTGAAGTAGCTCTACAGCACTGCTCTTCCAGTACAGACATCCTAATCATAATTCCCTCCTCCTTCCTGCTTTGTCATGCAGGACCTTTAGGCTGCAGAACTAATAATGGACAGCAGGGAGCTAGGTATTCCCTATAGAGACTGGTTACACTAATTTCCCATGACTTTGTCAAAACAGTGCAAAGTGGCCACAGACAGGAGGTTCTTTATAGCCTCAGGAATTAGATCATAAATGATTATACATAAATAACCCTAAGTTAAAGACAGCAGAACTCAACTGCTGAAGCTGTATTCTTCTTTCCCTTTCTGCTTTGACAGTGTTCACGGTAGAGAGTAGAGACTGAGTTCCATACTACTTCTGAACTCCTATTTACTGACTGCTTTATTTCTAAATTGGAGCAATTTCAGCATCTAAGCCACACCACAGATTTAAGTTTTGTTCCTTTTATATTACGAGGCTAATCTTGCCTTTAACAGTTTTGATTATCATACAGATTTAGACACAAAATGAACTTACCCTTCATTCCTGTTGTTTCTGTGAGCATCCACATAGGTGACCTCCCCTGCCTTTCTCATGACATCTTTCAAGTCCTGCAGCAAAAGTTAACTTTTTAGCCATAAACACAACACAAATGAGTCAGCTAGCAGCAAGTAATACCTCCCTAAAACTCACCCTTCTAAAACAGCTTAATGCTTATATTATATATATAAATGCAGACTTAATTTAGATGCTTTTTGAAACAACCTATGTAATAGCAACTGCTTAAAAGGACCCCTTATTTTCACAACCACAGTGACTAAAACATTGCTTATAAAATTGTCCTACATCCCAAAACCAGCTGTTCTGAAAACATAATGCAGTACTTAAACCACCAACATATGCACTGAAATCAGAACTATTACAAATGGAAAAATGAGTATTAAATGCAGATTTTCGTGACTAATGCCCCAGTTAAAAGACAATCCAGTATATGTAGACAAATTAATTCTGTATGGTCACCTCCCCCAACGTCACACCAAAATTCAAAGCAAAAAGGTGTAGTTACTTACTATATAATTAATAATTCTCCAAAGAGGATTTTTCTTATACTTCACTTGAGCATCAGTCACACTACAGTGCTATGTCAATAGACACCCTTGTATTTAACTTAATAGAGGCTAAACACAGACACTGTAAAATTACTTGCTCAGCAATAGGATAAAGTACAAGCAAACAATGTAAAAGGTCACTAAAAAGCTAAACATTTGTATAAATTAAAGCAGTACTTTTACCAAACAGTATCTGGTATTTTATAATCCCAGATTACTCACCGCAACACACCACAAGTGGCAGATGATATAAGAAGGTACCTTAAGCAAAGAGCTGCTTGTCCAATACCTAGCTGGCCAAGAGGAACTCTCTTACATGAGAAAGGCAGAGTGATGGCTCATAGCAATACGCTTCACGGAGGTACCAGAGGCCCTGAAAGCACTGGACATAGTCTCCAGAGGTGGCTAAAGAACCCGAGGATGATCTGTGCTAGCCAATCGAGATCAAACCCAGGCAAACCAAGATCTAGATCGCCAAAAAACAGGAGTGTCATAGGAACCAAAAGGAAAATTCAGAACAGGCCAAACCCTAGAATTTCAGCCACTAGAAAACCCCCAAATCTTTGGTTCTTTTTCTTCCACACCAGAAAACCGAGGGTTAACCAATTCAAGGTTGTTAGAAGAGGTTCAAAATGCACTTGGTTAGAAATATGCTTAAGGAAGAGAAGACTACAAAACAAAAAGCCAAGAAAAACTTTAGAACATTTGCTACAGAATATAAGAACGCTTAGTTTTACCTACTCTTTTAATGAAAATTCAATAGATTTATTTTAAAAACTGGCATACGCAAACTAGTACTTTCTTTGTTTCACATGTGCTTAACAAAAGGAAACCTTAATAGCAAATGGAAAATAGGCCCTTCAGCCCCATGAAAAGTATTACTTCAACCTTGGTATATATGTTCAGAGACGAAGAACAAAATTTTGGCTCTGCTCAAGTCAACAAGAGCTTCACTGGACCAGGACTGATAAGTCAAAAGGAAGTCAGAAAATGTTAATCTACATAATTATTTTCTAATGCAATAAATATGCTTCAAAACTGAGGGCTCTCCCCCCAGACTTGACAGACTATACACTGAATCCTAAGGACCACTGTCATGAAATAGCACTTATAATAATAAAGTCAACACGATTAAGACACCAACATTACTGCTCCATAATAATCTGCATGTGCTATGAAAGGTCAAAATATTATCTATTATTAGAGGAATGTTTGAAAGTTACCTGGTTTTAGTTAACCAGTGGAACAGTCAACTTTTATCCTAAGTTTCCTGTTGTGGTTCACCTTTAACAGCACAAAATGTGCTGTTGTCCTTAACAGCTAAGGAAAATAAGGTGTAGGACAACCATAAGTAGAAAAAACACTTATTAAAAACTACGTCTTGATGTAACACAGGTCTACTTTTCCCAACTGCTTAAAAATCACAAATATTGAAGAACTAATGAGGGTGGTTGGAAAGCTCCAAACATGTGGAAATGTATGTTTGCTAAAATAAGGAGAATTCTGACAGTTTGTCTGTTAATCAGATGTAAGAGTATCTGATAACAATACAGACAGCAATTTGATGAAACTGATCTGAATATAAATTTTGTTTGTGGTTTGTTTGTTAAATACCCCAACACAATAACCTTTAAAGGAGCTATAAGTTCTCAAAGCATGGGGAGAACCAAAGATGAAATATGCATGTAGGTTTGAAAGCAAGATTCTGTATTGATTGTGCTTGCCAGGAGCGATTAGAAAGGAAGAACAGTGCCACTACTGTTAATGTGTTAGCTATTTTAATCTGTTGTGTCAGTAGCATAGCTACAAGAAGTTAAAGTACTATAGTCAGTATCAAAGCAGTACAGCTTCAAAACTAAGTGCAATTTGCATATGGATGTTAGCTTCAAATGATTTCTATTTAGGCAGGTATCAAGAAGTCAAGTCTCTTATGCTAACTGATCATATATTTAAGAGTCATTAAAACATTTAATTAGGATCCTAAAGATTCATCAGTATGAAATCTGAATTGGGTGGGCTTCAGTCTAAAATAGTAAGTACACATAAAGCCATTATAAATATTCACAAGAAGGTTACAGAAATGTTAATTTCCCCCCAAGTTATGAATTTAACACAAAACAGCATTATAGGATTTGCTCTCCTTAACACTCCATTCTGGCTTACTTCTCTGGTCCCTACTGTTGTTTCCAAGTCCTTTGTTTTATAACCGTCTCTTCATATACATCACTGTATAGCACACCCAGAAAATACATAGATTAAATCCACTTGCTCATCACACCAAAACTCAGAAGTCGGTTGTTTTCTTTTCTCCAGTTATTCAATAATTAACCCAACTGTACAATTATGAACCTTTTGAACCTGTCATGCATAAGATAAACAAACCTAGTTCAACCATTTATCTGCATGGACTGTACCCAAGCTCTTACGAAACACATCAGTGGAGCTCCAGGCAAGCCAAACAGCCTCCTCATGTGGATGTAGCTGCAAGACCAAGGCTTTGAACATTCAACATGTTCTACTGCATCTTCCAGTAACCTAATTGAACTCTCTTTAGTCAAAGAATATAAAGGTTAATGAATGAGACTAACATCCACTATTCACTCACCTTCTGTCAATAGCATCTGTCACTGTGCCTTTAAAAAGTAAGCTTTCTATACACTGTATACTACTCAGAACACAACTAAAGGAGATGATTATTACCATATTCTCAATCATGCATCACATTACCAAAGTATTTTGCAAAGCATAAGAAAATAAGGGAAGTTTGACTCAAAAACAAAGGAACGCACTTCCAGGTGTAATAGTACAAAAGGGTGACACAGTCTGAATGGATGCTACGCTTCAATAGTTTAGAAACAATGTAGAGTTTTGGAAAGTTTTTATCACTTGGTAATCACAAGTAAGCAAGAATTGGTTCCCAACTACAAAATATAATTACAGAACTACCTGCACAGCTGTGAAATAAAAGGCTTCTTTAAGTGTTTAAATGCTAATTTTTACCTATCACTGGAGATTTTTTGCACATTTTTAAATTCAGGTTAAATATTTATGATGGCTTTATTAAGAAACTGGTCTGAGAACAGTCTATTTACAGGGCAAGAAAATAAGGTGGAAAAAAAGAAGATGGTAACTCACCTGCCAGCTGATACGGGATGAAAGGTTTTCAACTATGATCCTGTGTTCAGTACGAACAGGAGGTCCATACCGGCTACAAGAGTTCAGAGGGAAACAAAAAAGGAAAAAGTCTCCAGTGTAACAAATTTAGAACTTAGGAAGTCTGATGTTTTCTGTACTTTGTTAACAGATTTAATTATGTTCCTAGTTGCTGGACTGCAGATTTGATTCTACCTAGTTGCTGGACTGCAGATTTGATTCTACCTAGTAAAGAATACAATTAAGAGTCCACTACAAGAGAGCTGCTACAAAGTGATTGAAAAGGATTTTAATGAAGAACTTTATACCAATGTAGTCAATATAGCTGCCATTTTTTTTTTCTAGAGACACTGAAATAAGTGCCTAGCAGAATGTCAACAGTGTAGAGAGAATTAGCTTAATTTGGTCCATTTTTTTAATTTTTTTTTGGTAGGATTCATTCTGCTTCATGTCAGTGAGATGGGAGGCACAGTTTAAACGCATCTTAGTTCATGTTTCTAAATTCTCGTTAATATTTATAAATGCTACCATGACCTGTATTAGGTATTTCTGTGGATAGAAATACTGTTATTTTAGCAAAATAAGAGCTGGTTGCCCTGAAACAACAGTAGCAGTTTTCAGTTCCTGAATTAAAGCCCATGTTTTATACTTAACCAAAAATTAAAGACACTCTCAAAAATAAAAATGTGTCTTGGAAGAGTAAGGCACCTAGAAAAAATACTGCCCTTGCAAGTCATTTCTGTTCCCAATCCTAATCATTCTGAATCCAAAGGAATCTGAGAACTACAGGAAAAGGTATACCAGCCTTTTGATCAGTAATTTGGGATTCTAACAATGGCACTACTTTGTATTACTACCAAAAAATTCAAGAATCAAGAACACTGACCTGAGAGAAAATTATTCTCAGCTTCTCCTTCCACAGAAACATAATCCTGAATTGTGCGTATTGATTTGTACACTGAAGCACAGGCAATTTCATTTCAGGGCATATCTCAAAGTGTCCCAATTTTTTTCAGAACATCCAGATCTTCCAGGCATTTAAACAGAGGTCTCAGAGTCCCAAAACTGGCAGGCTGAGTCTCATTTTTCCATTATTGCAAACCGCAGTCTCTTCCTGTCTGGCATCGGCAGTCTGACGTCATGAACATGACTACAACGTCAGATGCCCAGGACCTCCAATCACACTTCCTACTTTAAAAGTCCACATTTAGCCTGGACCTCGGACCAATTATACCGCATCAAGGTTACTGCCACTAAAGAAAAAATAATCTAATTAGCATATTTACATATGCAAATTAGATGCTCCAGACACTGGTTTGTAACTGGCAGCAATTCTCACTTTGAAACAAAAACAGAGGTTTATGTCAGTTAAGCCTCTGTCTTCCTTCCAAGCTCTACTCTGCATAGGCCACAGCTAGAAATATTTCTACAGAGTAAATTATTCCATACATATTTACTTCACACAGATAAAGTACGAAGATGCAATGTGTAGTTGTTTGGTGGAATATATATGCAAATCTGCAGAACTTTCACCAACTCTGCTGCAAGCTAGTGCAAAGTTCACCACTGGCACAAATCACTGAACGTGAATAAAACTACAACTACTCCATGTCCGCTACAGGTATTCTAGATACGAGCTACGTCCTGATTTTCAGATTCCATTGCTGGACAGAGACTTTCCTTCCACAGGGACCTGCTCAGTCAGAAAAGTTAGTCATCTGGTACTTAAACACTTCTGTGCATGCTAGTATCTTGTGCCCCAGCACTGTTTCTCAAATATTGTTCCTTTTGCATGCTGTGCTGAAGCATGCATTTTGATAACCATACAGGTGGAAATAAAGTCTGGTTAAGCAGTAAACACCCTGAACCACTGCTCTACAATTACTCAGCCTGTAAGCTCAGTTTAATGACAAATGCCTCAGAAGAGAAGCTCTGCCATTTTTCGTATTCTGTGTTAAGGACAGCCAATCCAACTGCAGCATTACTTCTTCACATCATTTACACAACAGCAGGAAGCAAGACCATTGTACTGCCTACACCACAGAGAGGGAGCACTTCATGCTGGGTTTGTGAATCTGACAGTTAAGTTGCTTTAAAATCCAGATTCTACTCAGCCAGAGGAGGTAAATAATAGTAGTGGATCTCCAACGTTTGAGAACATGAAACTCCTCTTGTGAAGCTACACAAGGAAACAGAGCTGGATCCCTAACTCCAGCCACAGGCAGAAAACAGTATTTCAGTACAGGTCTTAAGTTACTGTAGGTAACAGAGTCTAGACCACCTACCTAGATCCACTCTGCGACTGGTAGTAACTGAACCGTTGTGGGAATCTGCCCCTCCCTCTTCGGGCTCGAGCATGCTCAATTGTAACCCTTATGAGAGGAATAAAACAACAACAAAAGCAAACAAAACAAAAACAAACAAACAAACAAAAAAAACAAACACAAACTTTAGGTATTAGACACTGACTTAAATCTTTCACAGGCACACTGTACAAACAAGAATTATCTTGCCCTTGCAAGCAAGCAATGATTTATAATACAGTCACAGATGTTTCTTAAAGAGCCAGAACAGTGGTATTCTCTTATCTCATTCATCTCCCTCTGACTGATTTCCATGAAAATTGTCATGGGTCTGTAATTCAGACTGAAAATTGAATTTGCTCAACTGGAGCTGAAGAATAATCACAGAGGGAAACAGAGTACCAAAAGAAGTAATAACAACCTAATAACCTAAACCCAGCTTCCAAAATCAAACTTAAAATTATTGTAACATGCAATGACTATAATCCACATTGTTGCAAACTGAAGGGCAACATTTTGAATAAGAGGCTACCAACTTATCTTCTGATATCAACAGGCGGGTAAATAACAAATAAATTCAATTCATCTTTACTAATATTTCTAGTGACAAGACCTTGAGTTAACTTTGAAGGAGAAATAAGTGCAAGTAGTATGACTGACTTGTTTTCTCCACAAATCATCTCCCCTCCAATCCCAAACTATCTTTGCCTTATGTAAGACTATATATAGCCAGGATTCCAATGAATCTCTTTAGATGAAGTTATGGAAGGTGTATCCCATCACAGAGCCATGAGAAATGGGTGTCAGAGCACAAAATAATGCACTGTATTTATATGCAAAGCACTTCTGCTGTTCTGAAGTGAAATTATGGTATCACACTTACCTTTCATCACACAGCTCTTTACCATTAAGTTCATAAATTGCATCATCAGCATCCCTGTGGTCTTCGAATTCCTAGAAGGAATAAAACCATGTTTTTCCTGCATAGTATATGCAAATGCTATAAAAAAAGGTTTTATTTTTAAGTCTTACATTCCTACAGCAATTATCAGCTGGAACTCTAAACAAAGAAGCAGATTCCTACTGTATTTATGACTGAAAACCAGTTATGTTCCCATTCATGACCATTTCTTCTCCCTCCACCCCACAAAGTCCTTTGCTTCTCTCAGTTGTTTCAGTATAGCGACTTGCAGGACCTATAAAAAATTAACTAATTGAATGATCTGGCTTATTACAGAAATACCCAGAATACTTTTTGGGAGTGAGGTGTGGG